>LPNX011041448.1:124389-215476 GCA_001517045.1 Pseudotsuga menziesii | reverse complement strand
TAGTGAAGGTGTCCAAACCTTCTATGCCAAAGTTCACAAGGATCAACTGTGTGATGTACCAAAGCATGAGTGGAAACTTTGGAGGCCTTATAGAGGTCTCCCTCTCGAACCCCAATCTAAACTGCTAAGTCTAGATCTATGTCTTTTGCCCATAAAAAGACCTTTTTGTCCATAAAAAGGACTCTGTGGCCTTTGTCTTCTAAACCAGCGACAGATAAAAGATTCTTCTTTAACCCAGGAACATAAAGAATGTCATCAATATGAAGAACCGTACCTGAGTCAAGTTGAAGTGAAGTTGAGCCAACTCCTTCAATCTTGTAAGTGGAGTCATCTCCAAGTTCTACCTGAATGGTGAACTTCTTCTTTCTATAACTGGTAAGGGTACCACGGTTACCTGTCATGTGCCTAGAGGCACCACTTTCCACCAACCAAGAAGTGGAGCAAGCTGAGAAAGAACCAGTTAGAGCAGAAATCAAATAGTACTCTCTTTTAGGCTCATCCGTTTTATTAGCCTTGGTTTTCTTCTTCTTCTTTGGTTCTTCATCTTCCTCTTCCTCTGCTTCTGCAGTAGATGCTTGAAACCTTCTCTTGGGTTTCTTCTTGTTTTGCCTGCAGTCTCTAGCATAATATCCAAACTTGTGACAAGTATAACATTCAATCTTGGACATGTCAGAAAACTTACCCTGAGGTTTCTTACCCTTCTTCTGCAGAGGTTAAGGCTTCTTGAACTTCTTGGTATTTGCTGCAAGTGCAAGGTTATCCTGCTTGATTACCTTGTCAGTGTTCCTTGCTTTTTCTTGTATGCAATCATGCCAAAGCCTTTCAAAGGTTGGCTGATTTTCTCGTCCACAGACAGATGCCATGAAGGTTTCCCAAGAGCTTGGGAGACCATCAACCACTATTTGTACAAGATCATCATCATCAACAGTAACACCCATAGCAAGGAGTTGATCTCTTACCTGTTTGATCTTGGTGAAGAAGGAACCAACACTTTCATCTTTGTTCAGCTTCAAAGTTCGTAGCCTCTTCTTTAAGACTCTCTTTTGACTGGGAGCCTTCTTTTCATAGAGGTTTACCAATGTGTCATAGCATTCTTTAGCAGTCTTCAAGGATGTGATGTTAGGCATCAATTCTTCTTTGATAGAATCATAAATAACTCTTCTAGCCTTACCTTGCTTTCTCTTGTAGGCAAGCCTACCAGCATTTGTAGTTGGCTCTTCTGTGCCATTAAGAACAATGTCATCGTCATTCTCATCAAGAATGGCTGTCAACCTGGCCTTCCAGGAATTGAAGTTTGCTGAATCAGAGAGCTTCTCTTCCGGTTTGAAACCAATGGTAGCCATCTCTGTCACTTATCCAAATGTTAGATCTGCAAATCTTAGTCCAAGATCTAGTGAGAAACAACAGCAGTATCCTTTTACTGTGTTTTCACATGCTAAGCTCTGATACCATGTTGAATTTTCAGCATTAGCATAAACTTTAAAAATTTGCAGATAAACATAAATAGATCAGCAGTGCAGTAAAAAACACATTCATCACATCGGCACACATGGACATAATATTTTTTATTGGGGAAACCTTCAAAGGACAAAAACCCCAAAAGCATTAATAGCTCATCTCGTAAATGAGATGGCTTAAGAAATTCTTCAAAAAATTCCTCAAATCCAGATCTGGATTTTGACCACAGTAACTGTAAAATTCATCAGTAAAAATTAGACTGATAATTTTACCCACAATTTTCAGAATTACAGAAAATTACCAATTTAGGGCTTTCTCAGAAAAACTAAGATTTTCTCTCTCCTGCTTGAAAATATCAGACTGCTGAAAATTGCCTGAAAAACGTCAGCCTGCTGAAAACTGTCTGAAAATATCAGACTGCTGAAAACTGCCTGAAAAAATCAGACTGTCTGAAAATGCCCAAAAAAATCAGCCTGCTGAAAACTGCTCAAAAATGTCAGCCTGCTGAAAACTGTCTGAAAATATCAGACTGCTGAAAATTGCCTGAAAATATCAGACTACTGAAATCTGCCCAAAAAATTCAGTCTGCTGAAATTTGCCCAAAAAATTCAGTCTGCTGAAATCTGCCCAAAAAATTCAGTCTGCCCAAAAAATTCAATCTGCTAAAATCTGCCCAAAAAATTCAGTCTGCTGAAATCTGCCCAAAAAATGGAATGCTGAAGATAGCTGTGCAAAAATGCTGAAGATGGACTTCGCTGATAAAACCCTAGCTGAGGGTTTGAACATTAGACAGTCGTCTTCTCCTGTGAGAGCAAAAGTGTGTGTAACAAATGAGAAGGCTTGATATTCTTTTATAGCCTTTGTTCACCTCTAAGTGGACAAGATTAGGAAAAATAAAAATAATAATATTTTTATTCTTTCCCTAATTTCACTTTCACTTTTACCAAAAAATGTACTTTTATTTTTTCCTTTGACCTTTATTAGAAGCCCTTCTTTAATTAAGAAAAATAAAAATAATATTATTTTTATTATTTTCCTAATTTCACTTTCACGTTTACCAAAAAATGTACTTTTATTTTTTTCCTTTGACTTCTATAAAAAGTCCTTTTAGGTGGACAAAAAATTAGGAAAGATAAAAATAATAATATTTTTATTCTTTTCCTAATTTCACTTTCCCTATTACCCAAAAAAAGGTACTTTTATTTTTCCTTTGACTTTTGACTTTGGCCTTTTACCAAGTGCCCCTGTGGTCATTACCTGTGGTACCTTTTTATTTTATTTTATTTCAAAAGTACATCATCATAAACCAAGAGAGTTATTAATGCTTTTATCTCACACACTGTGTGATACCTAGATCTGGTACCAGGGTAACTTAACCAAGGGTAGCTAATCCTTGGAAAAGCACACCAAGCCCATAGATCAAGGCTCAAAGTGCCACACACATGCCCGGACCCAGTCTAGGGCTTACAGTGTCTTCATTCTCGTAGAGAATGGCTACTCAGAACTAAGCTGAGTCTACCAGTCCCAGACTGGTCTACATCGTGGTCCCGGACCAGATGTCTACTCAACACAAGGTTGAGTCTACCCAGGGCAGATCTGGGTTTATATCATGGTCCCAGACCAGATATCTACCATTCAACAGAATGGTCACTCAACACTGGGTTGAGTCTTCACCGTGGTCCCGGACCAGGTGGTCCCATTCTCCGAAGAGAAGGGCTCTCGATGCTGCTCAGAAAATCAACACCTTTTGTATGGTTGTGCTTGTCTATCTTTCAGTGGTCCTGTTTATATGCTTTTGTTATGAAAATGAAATGAAATATTGATGTCTTAGCTAAGCATATGAAAATTCAACATGGTATCAGAGCCACCCTGAAAAAAGACATTGTGCAGCTACAGAAGCTAGGGATTCTTACTTTTTGGGTCTCTCTCCACAATCGATCAGCAAAAGAAGGCTAGGCTGACTCTCCATTGAAGGGCACATCTTTTTGTCGAAGCGGAATTCAATTCCGAGCATTTTCAGTTTTTGGTGCGGGAAATTAGGGCTTCTTGCAGAAGAAGAATTTTTGAGTGAGCCCAGCATAGGATTGCTCTCCTCATCAAAATCGAAGTTTAGAGACCTGGATCAAGATTTTTGGTTGGGTGAAACTCCGGGAAAGTCAAACCCTAGTTTGACCCCGAGCTAGAAAAACCCTAAATACTAAAACTGCTAAATTTTGGTACATTCGCTATATCCCGAGATTGGCGAAGGTTCAAGAGCTGAAAATCGCAGAGGTCGAAAATAAAATCCTGATGTACACAGTGTCCAAAATTCAGCATCAGAATCGTTATATTCTGAGAGATACGATCCCTCCAAGTTAGGGTTCTAGCCTCTTCCAGAATTCATCCCTAAACAGGCCACCTAGGGAGAATTGCTATAGCTTGGGCTACAAAGATCCAAATGGAATTCCTGAAGATGTTCCAAAAAGAGCACAGACTGTACTTTTTGTGGTCCAAAGTTCAGAACCAAAAGATGAAACAGTGACACGTGGCAGGTCGTACAACTTCGTTGTTCTGAAAAGTCCTGTAACAGGTCACCTTGGGAAAAGGATCATAAATCCCAATTGGTGAAACCAATTCTGATGAAACCTGTGGTGTTGGATCAGGGAAATGCGAGGTTACCTCAGTGCAAAATTTCAGACACAGAGCAGTAAGTTTGGAAATATCACAGAAACAGTGATAGGCATTTCTGTAGAAGAAATTGGAAAACTAGGGCTTCCTGTTCCAGGAGCTTCCCTCCACTGTTTTCAGAAAAAGAGTACATTGAACAGCTCCATTTGAAGAGATCTATCTTTCTATCCAATCAGATCTGAAAGATTCCAAGTTTTGAAAATTAGGGTTTCTCTGACAAACCCTAGATCAGCCAACTTCGGAAGCAGGACGGACACCTCAAATCGGCAAGATCTAATCTTTTGCTATTTGCATTTGAGGTTCTCATTTCAAAGTGATCTATCACATCAGCTTGATGATAAGCTTGGTGAAGTTGAAAACTTTCAAGCATGGAAGTATTTGATCTCCCTGAAAAAAATGAATTGGACACCTTCATGAGTAGAGAGGTTCCAGTTCCAGAGGGAGATGAGGCTCAAAGCATTACACCAGAAAAACTTGGTCAAGGCCAAGAAGATCATTGTTGATTCAGTCACGGATCAACTTGTACCACAAGTGTCTTCCCTAAAGACACCGAAAGAGATGTTTGATTCTTTGATCAAGCTATTTGAAGATAAGAACTTAAATCAGAAGATGGCCTTGAGAAAACAGTTGAAGAATGAGAAGATCCATAATGCAGAAAATCTTGAAGCGGTAGAAGAAGCGGAGAATGCAGAAGTGGTGATAGCCACCTTGAATGGTCTCCCAGGATCATAGAATTCATTCATTCAAGGAATGTGTGCCAGAAGGAAGTAATTACTTTCAACAGACTCTGGGAAGAAGAAGAAGCTCGTCTCATAAGAAGAGAAGAAGAAAGATGGGAGCAATTGAAGATCAAGCTCTCACCATTCAAAGAAGATCCCTCAAGCGATGAGGAATATGAAGAACTCAATTCTTAAAGAACCTCTTATACATCTTATCATTTGGATAAGAAATGATGATTTCATGAATGAAGAAGATGATAAAGCAGAATGATCAAGATGGAGTCTACCCATGAAACAAATAAAAAATAAGAATTCAATTGTCATTTCATGATATTGTTTTGTTATACATTTGATTATATTCAGTTGATGTGTTATGCATGATAGATTGTTTGCATTAATGACTGTATACTACTAATATGCATGTGATGGGTAAGTAGCTCATGGTGCTATACAACTCTCCATTGCTACTTATCTAGAATGAAACCTCTTTGCTGACATATTGGATTAGTGCACAATCTCAATGATGTCATGGTAGAGATGGAAGGCATCTAGAAAGTTTCTGTAAAATATGAATGAATGTTGTATTGGCTAAACAGTTGCATGATGCATAAGAATTTGTCGTTATGCATATGTTTTATGAAATAGTTCTAACCATGCAACTGGTGCATTTTAATTGTAGGAAAGGTCTTGTACAACCGCCTACAAGAAAAGAAGGATGATACTTGTTCCGAAGAACAAGTGATGACAATTCAATAAACATGAATCTGAAGCTCCCAGAGTCAGAGACATCTTGACGAAGGAAAGAGCTTCAGAGAGCGGTAGATCCACCTCGAAGGATGAAGACCACCATGGCTATGAAAGAAGCTATGATCAAAGAGTAACAATTGATCATAAGGAATGATGTATTCGATATGGTTTCGAGACATAAAGGGAAGTACGTAGTATCTTCCATATGGATCTACAAGAACAAGTGTACAAAGCAAGGTTCGTGATTTGCCTCAGAAAGAATAGACTATGACATGACATACTCTATTGACAAGTATATATCAAGCATAGAACCACCTGTACAGAATGAAGAGGGAATATGATCCTCCACTTCAGGGAGAGTGACTACAGAAGATATTTGAGTTCGACACGGTACGACATGATGGACAACTTCCTGACGGATCGAGACTTTACCAAGAGTAAAGTGAGTTCCAACCTTCAAGGTTGAATGCAGAAGACTAGGATATGTTGATGATCTGACAAGACGAACTCATGGAAGATGTTATGATGAAAGAATACTAGAATGATGTTTGGGATATAGTACTCAAACCAAAAAGCAAGAATGTGGTGTCTTACAAATGGATTTGCAAGATAAAATATGTTGCTGATAGAAGTAAGGAAACACTTGTGACTAGAGGTTTCTATCAGAAAGAGGAAATTAATTCTGAAGAGACACTTACTCTTGGAAGCAAGGTACACTTCCTTCAGAACTATCATGGTAGTTTCTTCCATGATGAAGTAAAGACAAGCCTTCCTTAATGGTATGATTGAGGAATAGTCACGAGGATTTGAAGTTGAAGACAGATGGACTCACGTATGCAAGTTGAAGAAGGCCCTCTATGGCCTGAAGCAAGCTCCCAGAGCTTGGTATGGAAGAATAGATAGTTTCCTGATGAGCATGGGCTTTGCCAAGAGTAAAGTCGATCCTAACCTTTACTACAAGGTTGTAGAAGACGAACCTATCATACTATTACTATATGTGGATGATCTATTTCTGACAGGGAATGAGAAATAGATCATGGAAAGCAAGAAGAAACTAGCAGAAGAATTTGAGATGAAAGACCTTGGGTTAATGCATTATTTCCTAGGTCTGGAAATATGGCAAAGTTCAGAAGGAATCTTTCTCAACCAGGGAAAGTATGCAGTAGAGATATTGAAGAGATTCAATATGTTGGAATGCAAAGTCATGGCCACACCCATGGACTCCAACCTGAAGCTGTTAGCTGATGACTCATCAAAGTTAGTGGATGTGACTCATTACAGACAGATCATTGGGTCATTGATGTACTTAACAAATACCAGACCAAACATTTGTTTTGCTGTGAACACCTTAAGTCAATATCTTGTTCAACCAAGACGAGTTCACCTAGTAGCTGCAAAACATGTGATGAGATATCTGAAAAGGACTATAGACTTTGTTCTATACTATGATGGTAGCCATGAGTATAGATTGTATGGCTACACAGATGCAGATTGGGCTGGAAGTATCTCAGACAAGAAAAGCACATCAGGTAGATGCTTTTCTTTGGGGTTTGCTATGAGTTCATGGTTTAGCAGGAAACAGTCCAGTGTTTCTCTTAGCACGGCTGAAGTAGAATACAGAAGCAGATTGCTCTGCTAAGTTGTGAAGCCATATGGCTTCGGAAGCTGATATCCGGTCTCTTTGACCTGAAGATAGATACTACAATGATTCTATGTGATAACTAGAGTTGTGATGACAGAGAACCCTGTGTTCCGTTGTAACACATAGAAATCCAGTATTTCTACATACGAGATAAGATGCAGATGATGATGCTTTCAGTATTCACATACAGGAGATACAGATAGTGATAGTTCAGTATTCACATACTGAAGATGTAGATGATGATGGTTTGGATGATGATGTACTGACGAAGCCTCTGCCTCGAGTAAAGTTCGAACACTTTCGAGACAAGCTTGGTGTTGTTCGAAAAGACCTTCCACGAAAGGGGGAGTAGTGATGTTGCAGTGGGATTGTATCATCCCTGGGCACTTGCCCTAAAGTGATCCGGAGACCTCAGTCCTCGAGAATGAAGAGGGAATGTATCATCTCGGGACATTTGTCCAGAAGTGATCCAGTGACCTCAGTCCTCGAGAATGAAGAGGGATTGTATCATCCTGGGACATCTGTCTAGAATAGATCCGGTGACTTCGGTCCTCGAGAATGTAGTGGGATTGCATCATCCTTGAACTTCGGTTCCGAAAGGTATCCGGAGGCTTCGGTCCCCGAGAATGTGGCAGGATTGCATCATCCTTGAACTTCAGTTCAGAAAGGTATCCGAAGGCTTCAGTCCCCAAGAATGTGGCAGGATTGCATCATCCTTGAACTTCGGTTCAGAAAGGTATCCGGAGGCTTCGGTCCCCAAGAATGTGGCAGGATTGCATCATCCTTGAACTTCGGTTCAGAAAGGTATCCGGAGGCTTTGGTCCCCAAGAATGTGGCAGGATTGCATCATCCTTGAACTTCGGTTCAGAAAGGTATCCGGAGGCTTCGGTCCCCGAGAATGTGGTAGGATTGCATCATCCTTGGACCTAGTCCTAAAGTGATAGGGACTAATTATCCCGTAATCAATCCGGTGGCTTCGGTTGTCGAGAATGCGGTAGGATTGCATCATCCTTGGACCTAGTCCTAAAGTGATAGGGACTGATTATCCCGTAATCAATTCAGTGACTTCGGTTGTCGAGAATGTGGTAGGATTGTATCATCCCTAGACTTAGGTCCAAAAGTGATCCAAAGACTTTCGTCTTCATGTTGTGGATTGCAGGTTGTTGCTGATGATGATGACGTACTGATCGAAAGATCAGAGTATGATGATGATGATGTTGTTGTTCGAAAGATCAGAGTATGATGATGATGATGTTGTTGTTCGAAAGATCAGAGTATGATGATGATGTTGCTGATCGAAGATCAAAGTATGATGATGATGATGTTGTTGTTCGAAAGATCAAAGTATGATGATGATGTTGCTGATCGAAAGGTCAAAGTGTTGAAGATGATGTTGCTGATCGAAAGGTCAAAGTGTTGAAGATGTTGCTGCTGATCGAAAGGTCAAAGATGTTGCTGATCGAAGCGGTCAAAGATTGTTGCTGATCGAAGTGGTCAAAGTGTTGATGTTCCTGAAGACTGAAGATGAAGACTACATGATGTTGAAAAGCTTCCAATGATTTATAGATGTGTTACCCTGATGATGTTGATGATGTCCTCTATCTCTCTCCTACTATTATTGTTGTTGATGTTGTTGTAGAATACCCTTCTCGTTAAGGGGGAGTGTTGAAATATTGTAACTTCGAAGAATATTCTATATGTATCTTTTTGTGGTCCCCGATGGCCTACCAAGAGAACCACTTGTATTACTTTGTACCCCAATGCTTCTAATCGGAAGAACCAATAAGAGTCATGAGGTAGTCCCCTCTAATTGTAAAGGTGGGTCATTAGCACCCCAGTGTGGTTACTTGAGCCTACATGTCAGAATGAATAATTAAAGTGAAAGGATGAATATAAATAAGGTGTAGCACTCCTCATTTGACACACACACATCCTCACTTGTGTAGCGCATTAGTGGAGAAGAGAAGAGTAGCTGGAGAAGGAGGAGGATCAGGCTTTGATCTCCTTATTGGTTTTACCTTTTATCTTTTTGGGGCATCTATATTGAGGAAGCTTTTGCTAGGTTTTTCCCTTTAGGGTTTTCCTAGGATAAATCTTTGTGTTCCTTTTGTATGGTTGTGCTTGTCTATCTTTCAGTGATCCTGTTTATATGCTTTTGTTATGAAAATGAAATGAAATACTGATGTCTTAGCTAAGCATATGAAAATTCAACACTATCTTCCATAGTTGCAGAGAAGCTTGTTGTCCTTAGTGCAAATTCGATAGCAAGGCCATTCGATCCACATGTTCGATGGAATTGTAGAGACAAGGAAGTCCTCTGACAACAAGATCATCATGACCGGATATGAAGTTGGAAAGTTGAGGGGCTCTTCTGCAAGAGTTCAAAACTTTGCCTACCTATCTCAGCATGAAGAAGGTAATCCATCATCCAGTTTGTTGTGGCATGCTAGATTTGGTCATTTGAATTATAACAGTCTTTGTTTGTTACAAAAGAATGGTGTATTTAGTTTTCCCACCATTCATAAGCAAAAAAACAAATGCGATGCATGCATACTTGGCAAACATAGTAAGCAGCCATTCCAAGAGTCTAAATTCAGAGCACGTAGAAAGTTAGAGCTGGTTCACTCTGACTTATATGGCCCCATGTCAGTTCCTTCTGTAAATGGTAATAAGTAACTCATGACATTTGTTGATGACTATACTTGAATGCGTTGGGTATACTTGTTGAAGACAAAGCCTGAAGCATTTCAAACATTCAACAACTTTGATGCATGGGTAGAAAATCAAGCACAAGCACATATTGGTACATTTTGTTCTAATAATGGTAAAGAATACACCTCCAAGGATTTTGAAGACTATCTTTGTAAACATGGGATTGCACATCAAACTTCAATTCCCTACAATCCTCAACAAAACGGTGTGGCAGAAAGGATGAATAGAACCTTAATGAATATGGCATGCTTAATGATGTTTTTAACAATGTGAAACTAAAGTTTTGGGTTGATGCAGTATTATGTGCAGCTTATCTGAGAAATAGAAGTCCCTCTCATGCTCTTGAAGACAAGACTCCACATAAAATGTGGTTTGGACACCTTCCTTCGGTTAGGCATCTCAAGGGTTTTGGTTCCCCCTGCTATGCCTTAATACCAAAGGCGCAACGAAACAAACTTTGTACTATAAGTCAAAAGTGCATTTTCTTGGGGTATTCAAACACCTCCAAGGCATATCGTCTTTATGATGAGCTAAATAAAAAATTTGTTGTTTCCAGAGATGTCATTTTTCTTGAAACTAATCAAAAAGACCAGTCTATTGAAAGGGGGGATCCCTATGTTGGATCAATCTACGGAATTTCCTTTTGAAGCACCAACACCCTCTCATGAAGAAACCCATGAAGAAGAAGTTATTGCCACTTCACAGGAAACTCAACTGGATGATGTGATTGAGAGAATTCGCAGATTGAACCTTGAAGAGAATGAAGCACCACCAGCTGATCAACTTGGGCCATCAAGGAAGATTCTGAAATGGGCCACAAAGACACTTGAAAGTGTCCATTGAGATGAAGTTGGAAAGACGGGAACAAGAAGCTGAACCAAACAAGAAGATCGAGGAGATACAGATAACTCGGGTGATGACAAGGATGTCTCATTTGATTGTGAATTGAATCTGTTGTCACATATTTAGTAGTTGCGCTACCATTGTTCCTAAATGATCTTAAGCATATTTTTTAGCCAATCCTTTACTTTGAGATCAGCAAATGATGAGCTTCCAGTTGATGATCAGTCTTATTCAGTGGATCCAAAGTATTTAGTTTGATCAGTTTCATGCCATGACTGAGCCTCGTGACCCCAGATTTGATGACTGAGTTAGCCATTTTCATGTCCCAAAGCAAAGTTTATGACGGCGCCCATGATGTACAACAACAGTGTTTCAGTCATAGTTTTAAAAAACGGTTTCGGTTTTGGCCGATTTACCGATTTGATGGCCAACCAAGTAAAATCGGTCTATAGATTGGTTCAGTCAACCAGTTCGGTATGAAACCGACCGATTTGGACACTGAATCGGCCGAAACGGTTAGATCGACCAATCTATGTAAAAAAACAGCTGATTTTTCTAGGGACACAGACATACAAAAACACAGTAATTTCGATATTTTGTTGTTTTTTCTCCTAACTTAGGCTTTAGCTCTTTAAGTGGCTATCTAAGTAACCCTTGAAGGAAACAATTGGGTTATCATTCTACCCTAATTGGCTCTTCTATTATGTTGATTGGTGATGACATAATTGTATTGCCATTGCACTGGAAAATCAAAGGTGAAAGGACCAAATCAGCCTTACAATGAAACCCTCATACACTAAATGAAAAGCATTTCTTCAAACTAAAAACAATTGAATTTTGTTAGCAATTTATTCTACATGTTTCATAATTTTTTTGATGGTCTGATCAAGGTTTTGTCCCATTGTTTTCTTCTCATGTGGATGATTATCACTCTAGCCTATTTGGCATCTCTTGTTATGCCACATATAAGATTCATAGACTCAAATAATTAACAAAATACATATTGACTCTTATATGGTATATACACGAGCAAACTTTAAATCTTTTGTCTCCAATGCTTTGGAATCATGGATTAGAATCTTAAAAATGTTGTTTTTCTTTAAAATTTAAATATTTTCTGTATTTTGAGTAAACCGAGTCATTAAATTCAAATTGGTTGATTCATGACTGATTTATTACCATTTCGGAGTCTAATTCCGATTTTTAAAACTATGGTTTCAGTGCCTTTCATATTGTTCAGATCGGATGCAGGTATATGACCCAGGTGATATATGGATATGTACATTTGGATTTTGGTTATGCTTTTTTGTCTATTTTAGTAGTGAGAGTTGGTTGATAGTGGTTGTATGTTGGCGATATATTATTGGTTTTTATTGAAATCTAAAGTATAAGTGATCTAGTTGCTATGTTCAAGATATTCTTTTGTATACTCATTGGTCATGCCCTACTCTTAGTATGGATTTGGTCATTTCTCTTTATGGACACAACTTGCTAGCCTTGACACCATCTTCACTATCTCCATCCTTTCATTGCCTTCCCTTCTTTTTTTTAACCCTGACTTGTAACTTGACTAGTGACATCTAGGATTTCCCCCACCTTCACCTCTATGTTGAAAAAGGTCTCCATGTTTAAATTATGTCTCAGTGTTGGTTTCTGTGATTTTCATCACAGGGATTGTCTTCCTCTAGGTCTTGAACACAAGTAGTCTTTACCAAAAGTGTCTTTAGACACTAAGGCATCAGAACTTGAATGCTACATCTAAATGGATTCCTAGCCAACAAAACAAAAGTGTTTTTACGCATTGTTGCAAATAAAATATAAAGTCAGTCGGTTGCCAAAAAACGAGCACTCATCCTTTGTATGATGTGAGGCCATTTGCCTCCAAAAGACAATAGGGTGGTCACTCCATCGCACATATGGACGATGGCGGGCAATGGAGGTCATACCGAGTCATTATCTGAGTCCCGCCAGGTTATTCAAGACACTTGCTCTTGGAGGATGGCTAGTAAATTAAACAAAGTAAATGTCTTAAAAAGATTTGATGGCTAAAGGACGAGCACTCATTCATTGTATAATGTATGGCTCATTTGCCCCTACAGGGCAACAGGGTGAGATTGGCCTATCAAGATTATGTCTTTGTCATTTTCTGGAAGTCCAAAAGGCTTTCCAGGGCACCTGCCTTTGAAGGTTAGCTAGTGTCTTTTGTTGTGCAAATAAACTGCTTTATAAGGTTGTTTGTCTAGAATCTAGTGGAGTTTTTTCATTATTCCACCCATTTGTAAGACACTTCCATTCCCTATTGTTCACCTAGTCCAGCTTATGTGTTGTGTGGATCCCCTTTTCCTTCGGCCTAGATGCTTACGGTGTCAAGTAACAAGTCATTCCCTTGGCCTTACTTTGTTTTTTCACTGTCACCCTTGACTAGCAAAATGACCAAATCAATAAATGAGTATACACTAGAGGTTCTTATTTATAGCAACTGATTACCTTGATTTGGATATATTATTTATATGTATTGTGCTTATAATCGCCAGTAGAAGCCAATTGTACTTGAGTCTTACTGCTAACATAAATAATTGAGCATGCTATATCCATTTTGTGCTTGCAACATCATAGTTTTTCATTTGGGTCATCATTTTGATCATTCTTGACCTGGTCAACCCAGTTTGACCAATTCAATAGCATGGTCTGGGATGAGTTTTGGCCGATGATGGTGGATGATGATTATCTGTGGTTTACCAGTGTCCATTAGACATATTCATGCTTCAGATGATGATTTATTATGATGGCTTGTGTTATTTTTATGGTTATCAACATTTACAAGTTTTATTATTTTTATTATTCTGACATGGATGGGGCCTTTGACGTATATTTTTTATGGATATATGGTGTATGAGTACTCATTCCTAGTCGATTTGGACATTCTAAGCCTATTGATGCACTCAATTTTCAATGTCAGGCACTTGTATGTGACGTATGGGTCATTTCATCAGTTTACAGTAGTTTGGCCTCAGAAAAATTAAAATAAAATGCTTTTCACTTGATGGTTTGATCTCCTAGGGCACCACAGGGGCACATAGTGTAGCCAATTGATATTACCATATAGGTATGGTGTCGGTTTCATTTTTCAATCAGTTGACTTCCAAGTTCAGTCAACAGTGAGATATGAGCAGTTTTAACTTTTCGAGGCAGTATTTTGATGTATTAAAATAATGAAAATGGTTAATGAAGAAATCGATTTGGGTGATTGAGGTAAGGAAATGGCATGGAATTAGTCCAAGGCATATTGTTGTGGTCATCTTCATCCTCCGGCATCAGCTTTCCTCTCTGTGGAGTCCAGACGTCCTAGCATTTGTCACTTGGTGGGTGTTTTGATGTATTTTGAGGGGAATGACCTAGTGACTTTAGTCACTTTATGTTATGATTATTGATTATACTTTATGATTGTGCCATGGGGCCATGCTAGAGAAGGATTATCTCTTACCTCCTAGCCCCCACCATGCGCTATGTTACGTTTTACACATCTTTTATGTGGAGCATCCCCCCTAGGGCATCTTTGAGTGGGTGTGCCCCTCTTATTTTGAGGGATCTATGTGTGATGTATCCAGCTCATTTTAGCCATTGATTATTATGACCTATCTTTTGATCCTAGTCGTTTATACTTTTGGAGCTAGGGATTTTGTATCAGAGAGATCTATATATTGAGATGCTCTCTCATTGTAAAAGGGGGACTTTTGGCTCTTGAGCTCTTGGAATAATAAAATAATTTTGCATAAACTCTTGGAAGCTTCGTGGAATGTCTTTTATGAAGATTGGAAAGTCTTTATCTTTATAGCATTCTTGCGGATCTATGTTTTGCTAACATTTTTGCAGGTGGTCATACCATTGGTGAAGAGGACGATTTGAGGGGGGCGCTATTGTGATTGAGCTCCATACTTCTTCAACAAATTGTTTTGGTTTCAGGGAGTATCTTTATTGTATCTTGTGATCATCTTAATGCTCGTTGTTTCTTTCTTCATCAATTTTCTCTCTTTTTGCAAATCGATTCTTACTTTGGTAGATCTCTTTTGCAAGAGAAGGGCATCTTGGTCTCTTGGAGCGCAAATCAATTTCACTTGGCATTGCGTGGAAAACGCTCGTAATTGATCGAAAAGGGAAGATCATCAGCATACAAGGTTAGTAGCAAGTATTTCCAGGTACGTTTGCATCTATTTTATTTTTCTGGGGTTTAATCTAATTGTCACCACAAAACCCTATTCTTCCAAACCCTAGTTTTCTAGATCTAATAGATCAGGTACTTATTTGATGACGGCCATCAAAACCCATTTAGGAATAAATATAAAAACCCTAGATCTAAAGTTTCAACTCAATCTGGCTCTATTTACCCTTGGATCTAGCACTAGTCTTCTTTAGGTGGAACGCCCTCCTTGGACTTTTGGTCAATTCTTCAGATCTATCAATTGGATATGTTTGAACCCATCTCAAATCAACAGATCTACTCTTCAAGCATCTAGATCTAGTCATTTTACATCTTGATCTACTCTCTTGGGTCCTCTTTGGCCCTAATTGCATAAACCCTAGGTGGATCTAACTTGGGTATTTCTCCCTTAGACTAAATCTATCTAGATCTACTTTTCCTAAATTGCTTATGGTACATTTCTCTTCAAGTTGGGCAATTTTCCATTACCTTAAACCTCCCCAACTTGGCCCTAACCTCACCTACCACATTCATCTTCCTAGATCTAGATCAATCTACTCATTACTCATCTCGTGTATCCATTATTTATCCCTTAGAGTGTCTTGAGTAGGTTCGCTAGCCCTCATAGGCTAGTAGGGTCTCCCCCTTGATCATTCTACGGCTTGGTCTAAAGTGACAAGAGCCCGTCCGGTGTGACAACTACCTCTCATTAGTAGTGGACGAGGCCCTTGCAGTGTCACTGGTTAGCTACCTCACCTCTACCGTCCTAATAGGATACCTTTAGTGGGTAGCTACACTTTGTGTGATAACAGAATCTATCTACTAACTTTGAACCAACTTCTTATTAAGACGTTGCTACTCGTGATGAGTGGAAAGAAACCATGCAGAATGAGCATGATGCACTCATGAAGAATGGAACCTGGAAGCTGGTTGACCCTCCAGTCAGAACCAAACCAATTGGCAACAAGTGGGTATACAAGAACAAATACAAATCAAATGGTTCACTTGAAAAGCACAAAGAAAAGCTCGTGGCGAAAGGCTATGCATAAAAAAAAGGAATTGACTATGAAAAAACGTTCTCCCCTACAGCAAAATGGCCTACCATCCGCACCTTACTGTCTTTGGCTACACAAAATGGATGGAAAGTCCACCAAATGGATGTAAAAACAGCCTTCTTGGATGGAGACTTGAAAGAAAATGTCTTCATGTCTTAGCCAAAAGGCTTTTTTGTGAAGGGGCAAGAACATAAGGTATGCAAACTTGTTAAGTACTTGAAATGGCTTGAAACAAGCACCTCAAGCATGGTATGAAAAGCTAACTAAGCATCTTCTAAAGCTAGATTTCAAACATTATAATATTGATGACGCAACATTGTTTGTAAAGAAAGTTGGAAGATCTGTTTTGTGTGGTGTATGTAGATGACCATTTGATGACAGGGAACAATGAAAGTTATATAGCATCCATAAAGAAAGATTTGAAGAAAGGCTTTGAAATGGCTAATCTGGGGCATCTTCATTACTGCTTAGGAATTGAAGTGATTCAACATTCTAACTACATGTTCATATCTCAGAAGAAGTATGTTGGAGAATTGTTGAACAGATTTTGCATAACAAAATGCAACCCTCTCTCAACTCCAATGGAACAAAAGTTGAAGCTCACATCAAGTGAAGGAAAAGAATTTGAGGATGCCACCAAGTACTGACAGCTTGTAGAAAGTCTTATCTACCTTACCACCATCAAAACAGATATTTCTTATGTTGTTGGCATCCTTTCAAGGTTCATGCACAAACCTTATGAAGGACATTGGTCTGTTGCAAAAAGAGTTCTAAGATACTTGAAAGGAACTCAAGACTTTGAACTTAAGTACTCTAAGGTGGAAGACTTCAAACTCATTTGGTACTCTGATTCAAACTTCGATGGCGACAAAGAGACAGGGGTATCCACTTTTGGATACACGATGAGTCTTGAACCAGCAACCGTCTCTTGGAGATCACGCAAACAGTCAATTCTAGCAAATTTGACAACAAAAGCAGAATATGTGGTTGTTGCAAAAGCAACAAAAGAAATTGTGTGGCTTAGGAAGATACTTGAATATTTGCAGGAAAAGCAAGAGAATTCCACTCCCTTATTAATCGACAACACTTATGCAATTAAATTGACCAAGAATCCCAAATTCCATGATTGAACCAAGCACATCAACACATAGTACCATTTGATTTGACATCATGTAGAGACCGAGACAGTTTGTTACCACCTAAGTTGTACTTTGTTGGACTTTCAAGCGAGCGAGCAAAGCTTGAACACATTAAGTGTTCATTATTCTGAGTTTAGAAGTCCATCAGGCCTTCTAAGGCCCTTTTTTACTTTTGTACCACATGTTCATTCCCTGTGGGTAAGTTGTAATAAAATGTACTAGCATGGGTTTTTTGTAAAGGACTTGGCTTCCTAGGACTTAGACATCAATTCGGTATTCCAAGGTGTTTTTCCTTGTTATTTATATGTTGTTGAATAAACGACTTATAATTTTCGAGCTTTTCACTTGCTCCTCCAAAGCTGGAATGGTCGTCTTAATGGTTAGGCCTTAGGAGATTATTAATGTTCATGTGTCAATGTATATGAACATGCTAGACATTAATATTGAATCATATGGACACGTGTTAGGTCCCCCTAGGTTTTATTTGAATTTTTGAAAAAAATAATTTTCCCGTACACTTAGGCTATGTTTTAATAGTTTAATTGGGAGATTTAAAAATGTAATAAAAGTGTGGTTAGGAAGGGGAATTTGCCATGGGGGTGCTCGTTTTCTAAATCAAAGCACACAGTTTAACACTACACCCACTTTCCTAAGTTTTTAAGTAATTTATTTTTCACTTAATTAAATTTTACTTGAAAAAGTCAAAAAGTGAGTAAAAAAATTTTTAAAATGTGAAAAATCCCAAAAATCCAAACTCCTAAATCAATGGAAGTTTGTCTGGACAAGTTGGCAATTGAACTAAAGGTTGAAGGCGAGCTAGTTTAGCTCCAAGGCATTTTTTTTGGTGAAGATTTGAGAGGTGGCGACTTCATGTGAGCTAGAGCATGCGCCCCTCCCGCATGCTTGACGTGTTGGGTATGTGGCACCATATCTTATGGTGAGTTGGTCTGTTAGGTGAGGGTGCATCTCCTTAGGGAGATGTGGCACCTCATCCTCACACCACACCCACTCTCAATCCTCCAAATCACTCAAGGACTCGACTTCAACTCTCACTTATGGATGCGCCCCCTGGGCCTGAGATTTCTATATAATGAAGGCAATTTGCCATTGTAAATATCAGAAGGTGGAACCTCTGCTACTTTTTCTTGTAACCATTTTGTTTTTGATATTTAATAAAAGCCTTTGGATGCTACTCTGGTGTTGTCTATGGTGGTTTGGATACATGATGTTTGTGCTCTCATGAGGTAATATTTGCATTTTATTAAGCTTGTCTTTTTGTTTGGGATTACTAGCCTACTAGGCTATTGCATTTCAGTGGGATAGGAGGTAAGACTTGTATGTTTACATTCCTATTATTAGTGATCAGAGAATGATAAGAAGTATATGATTTTTCTTGTTTGAATGCATATGCTCTAAGTATCTTTTATTGTTAACACTGACATTTGATCCCCGTTTTTCAAGTTTTGTGAAGTGTATTACAAATTGCCTAAGATGGAGGAGTGGATGAGCATGTTAGCTCTACTTCTTATCAAGTAAATTAAGAAGCAGCAGAATCCCCCTGACACCACTATGAAAACGTCTCTTTACGCTTGCTATTTCTTATCAAAACAGTGGTTCTAACTCTTTTCTTTCACAGTTCTAATCTTTTCCTGGTTACTTGTCCTTCGATGGTTTAGATCTACATTTCAAAGTTTCAAATATAAGTAGATCCAATTAGCTTGCTAGATCTTAATAGTTTAAATTAAAATTTTCAAGTTTAGGTCTGGTTAAAGTTAATTTGGTTTTTAATAAGTTTATTAAGTAGATCCAAAGCTAGTAAAGGTAGTGTTATCACACCATGTGTAGCTTCCACTAAAGGTATCCCATCCAAGATGGTAGAGGTGGGGTAGCTAATTGGTGACACCGCAAGTGCCTCGTCCACTACAGATGAAGGGTAGTTGCCACACCGGACGGGCTCTTGTCACTTTAGATCACTTTGGAAAATGACCAAGGGGGAGACCCTACTAGTGTGAGAGGGCCAGCGAACCTATTCAAAACACTCCTAGGGGTATGCAACGAATGAAAGAGGAGAGATACTGAGTGAGGTAAACTAGATCTAGGAAATAGATGTGGTATAGGAGTTAAGGTGAAGTTGGGGAGATTTAGAGAACAGGGAAAATAACCCAACTTGATAAGGAAAATACCACAATGAGTTAAGCAAAGTAGATCTAGAAAGATCTAGTCACATACAAGAGAAACCTAAAGGACCCACTTAGGAAATTAAGCAAAAGTGGTCAAAGCGGACCCAAAAAGGTAGATTAGGGCATGGGATGACTAGATCGAGAAGCTTGAAGGATAGATCTGTGAGAATTAGATGGGTTCAAGCTACCCAACTGATAGATCTAAAGAGATCTAGCCACACGAATGGAAATCCTAATGGGCCCCACCCTAGGGTTTATGGAAAAGTGAAGGTGGCAAACCCAAAAGAGTAGATCGAGGCAAGGAGTGACTAGATCGGGACACTTGAAGAATAGATCTATGAAAATCAAGTGGGTTCAAGCATACCCAACTGATAGATCTGAAGATTTGGCCACCCACCCAAAGGGGGCGCCCCCACCTAGAGAGACTAGAGCTAGATCCCAGAGCAAATGGAGTCTGATTTACGTAATATTCGAGATATAGGGTTTATTCAACAATCTCCAAGTGGGTTTTGATGGTCGTCATAAAAAAACTCACCGGATCTATCAAATCTACAAAACTAGGGTTTGAAGAAAGAGAGTTTTATGGTGACAATTGGATTAAGCCCAAGAAAAATAAAACAAATGCAAACGTACCTGGAAATACTTACTACTAACCTTGTATGACGATGATCTTGCCTCTTCGATCAATTACGAGCGTTTTCTATGGCTCTCCAAGTGAAATCGCTAGTCCCTTCAAGATGCCAAGCGCTCCCTCCTCCTGCAAAAGAGATCTACAATGAGAATCGATATGCAAAAAGATGGACAAAATGACGAAGAAAGATGAATCAAAGAACATCAAGATGGCCATAAGACACAATAAAGATACTCCCTGAACCACTGGCGATTTGAGAGAATGCTATGGAGCTCCGTCACAACAATGCCCCAACCCAAATCGCTTCCTTCACCAAGTGGATGGCAACCTGCAAAAAATATTAGAAATGCATAGATCCGCAAGAATGCTAGAGAGAATAAGACTTTCAAATCTTCATACAAGACATTCAACAAAGCTTCTGAGGGTTTTGCAAAATATTATATTATTCCAAGAGCTCAAGAGCCCCTTTACAAATGAGAGAGCATCTCAATATATAGATCTCTCAAGTACATAATACCTAGATCCAAAAAGATCAAAGGTCAATATCATCAGATAAAATCATCCTAATCTACGACTAAGATTAGCCGGATACATCTCACATGGATCAATTCACAAATAGAAGGGGCGCATCACTAGAAATGTCCGATGAGGGGCGCACCACATAAAATATGACTAATGACCACAAAGTAGCACAAGGTGGGGCTAGGAGGTTATGTTATTCTTCACTAGCATGGCCCCATGGCACAATAATAAGGTGTGGCGGCTAATAATATAAAGGAGTGATAAAAATCACTAAGGGATCTCCCTCAAAATACCCTCAAAATGCATAAATCAAGGATGTGTGGACCTGGAGTGAAGTGAAGCTGATGTTTGATGATGAAGGTGACCCAAACACTGCGCCTCGGACCAATTCCATGCAAATCATTTGCCTCAATTGCCCAAATTGATTTCCTCATTAGCCATTTTTTATTATTAAAATGTTGCCTTGGGAACATAAAACAACCCATATCTCACTGGGGACCAAAAACAAACGTCAAATGACTGCACGGATGGATCTGGGACCATGGTAGTATGGTACAAACAACTTCCTGCACCCCAAGATTAGCACCTTAGGAGAAATTATTTTTTTCCTCATTGTGTTTTATTTTCATTTTCCCCACGCAAATCTGTTGCAAGAAGGCCAAGAGACCCATATCTGTCCTGTAACTACCTAAAACTGAAAACCAGCTGCACCAATCGGCTCAAAATGTCCAAATCAACTAGGAATGAGTACTCATACACCATATGTCCATCACAAAGGTACATCAAAGGCCCTATCAATATCAGAACAATAATCATAATAAAGCCTGTAAATGTTGATAATCATGAAAAAAATGCAAGCCATCATAACAAATCACCATCTAAAGTATGAGTATGTCTAATGGACACCTGTAGACAATAAATAATCATCAACCATAAACATATGTCTATAACTCATCCTGGATCCTGCTTATGGCCTAGCCAACACTAGGTTGACCAAGTCAAAACTAATCAAATGATGACCCAAGTACCAAACTCTAATGCTGCAAAGTACAAGTGGACATGCATGCTTAATTATCTATGCTAGCAGTGATACTCTAGTACGATTAGATTTTGTTGGAAAGTATAAGCATAATACATATATAATAATCAAAATCAAAAGGATTAGTTGCTTTAAAACAAGAACCACCAATGTATACTCATTTATAGATTTAGCCCTTTTGCTAGTCAAGGGTGAAGGGATCATAAACAACAGGTAAGGCCAAGGGATGACTTGATGACTCAACATTGTAAGCATATGGGCTGAAGGACAAGGGAATCCACACAACACATAAGTTGGACTAGGTAAACAATAGGGCATGGCGGTATCTCACAAATGGGTGGAATGATGAGAAAGCTCCACTAGACTCTAGACAAGCAACTTTTTTAATACTTTATTTGCTCAGCATTTATTTCACTAGTTGACCTCTAAAGGCAGGTGCCCTGGTAAACCTTCCAGGCTTCTTGATAATGTGTCATGACAAAGACTTACCTTCTTGGGCCAGTCTCTCCTTGTTGCCCTATGGGGGCAAATGAGTCGTACATTATACAAAGAATGAGTGCTTATCCTCTAGCCATCAACTTTATTTTTGAATGATAACTTGCCAGCCTCCAAGAGTAGGTGCCCTGGAAATCCTTCTGGGCTTCCAGAAAATGACTAAGTCTCAGCCTTCTAGGGATTGCCTCACCCGGATACCCTGTGGAGATAAATGAACCTTACACCATACAATGGATGAGTGTTCATCTCTTGGCCACTGGCTGGTTTTATTTTTCTATTTCCAGTAGCGTCTAAAGACACTTTTAGTTTGCTGGCAGGGCATCCATTTAGAATAACTTTAAGCTCTAATGCCTTAGTGTCTAAAAAACTCTTTCTTTGGTAGGACTACTTGTGTTCAAGACTTAGAGGTAGATTTTCCTGTGATAAACATCACAGAAACCAACACCGAGACACAATTTTATACATGGAAACCTATTCCAACATAGAGGTGAAGGTGTGGGAAATCCCAGATGTCACTAGTCAAGTTACAAGTCAAGGATAGTCAATGAAAATGGGAAGGAAACATATGGATGGAGACAGTGGAAATGATGCCAAGACTAGCAAGCTATGTCCCTGAAGGGAAATGACTAAATCCATACTAGGAGTAGGGCAGGGCCAATGAGTATACAAAAGAATTTCCCGGTCAAAACCACTAGATACTTTAGATTCCAAGTAAACCAAGGTAAAGTATTGACAACATATAATCAAAATCAACCGAATCTCACTGCTAAAATAGGTAACAGAGCAACATCAAAATCCATATGCACAAACCATAATATAACCTGGGTCATATACCTGCACTAGATCTGAAACAAATCTGAAGATCACTGGAACAACTGTTGCTGCTACATATCATGGGCAATATAATAAGCTCTGCTCTGGGTCATAAAAGAAAAATGGCTAACTCAGTCATCGACTCTGGGGTCATGAGGCTCAGTCATGGCATAGAACTAGTCAATATGGATACTCTGGATCTACTGAAAGAGGGAGATCGCCAATTGATGGCTCATCATCTGTTGTAGTAAAGGGTTGGCTCAAAGAGCTGCTCAGTAGTAAGTATTGCTCAAGAACAAAAGTAGCCCAACTACTATATATGTGACAACAAGTAGATTGCTTAAGAGTTTTAAAGATTTATATTTGGCTAATCTAGAGCTTGAGTTACTTGTTCCAAAAGAGAAAGTAAAGATCCTAAGAAGGCTTGCCTTACTTGGTTAAATTCTGCATTTTTATTTATTTTTTACTTGGGAATTTTTTGCAACCTTTTGTAGTATTTTCTCAAACACTCTTAAATTGTTTGGGACCATCTTCTAATAAACTTTGTTGGCTTTTTTTTGTCATTTGATGAACAGGTAGAGAGACATCCTGCCCAAAAATTCAAGTTTCAAGCGAACTAAAGACTACCTACTTTCCCTTTTCTTGCGTCCCCTTTCTCTCCCTTCATTTTTCAAAGAAAAAACTTGTAAATCCGTTGATCTAAGTTATAAAGATCATGGATGTCCTAAAAAAGATTTACTTTTACATTGTAACTTTTGTAATAAAGAGAGCGAGTGGGTTGCCAAAGTGCCCACACCCCATTCTCATTCGGGGATCTGTGTCATCTCTCCTTTTTGGTTTTCCTTGTTAGATTAGTTGCTTTATTTCTTTTCCCTTTTTACTTTTTTTGCAATAAGAAAAGAAATACAAACCCCTACGCATTCCCAAGTTACGATGTCACCCGAAAGAGCTTGCTCGAGTAAGAGGCATCAGAAAGAGGTTCGTAGGTAGGACTAATTAGAAAACAATTTCATTTTTGTTCTTTCCTTTTTATCATTTCAATTTTTTTTGCAATTAAAGTTAACCTGGTTGTGTATTCCCGAATTACCCGGAAGGAGAAAAGAGCGTGAATTGTTAAACAACTTCACATCCAGCTTTTTAATTAAAATAAACCAAGGTGCCTTCCCCATATGCTCCGCAGTGCTACAGCTTCTCTAATTAGTTGGTTGTACCATAAAGGGATACGAGTAAACCAAGGCTCCCTCCCCAATGCTTTGCACCGCTACAGCTTGTCTGATCAACTAGTTGTACCATAAAGGGATACGAGTGACTAGAGTAAATAGGAAAATCCACATAAGCCACTTTCTTGAGAACTCGGGAGATCAGAAAGAGTGACTACCATAGAGTCAGGGGGGTACTCCAAGCAGGTTATGCCTCGCCCCGTTGGACACTTGGTAAAGCTACTTTAGCGCTCAACTCAAAAGAACTTGTCTTATTGGGCCAAACCCAAAATTTACCCACTCCCTAATCCACTCATTAAATAAATCTAAAATTTACAACAAAACAACTGCAATACTCCCCCGACACAACAGCAACACTCCAGAGTCCATATACACAAGCACTCCATATTCACTGGCACTGGTCTATGCTATTTATTTTTCATGATTAAATAAATTTTACGAATGTGGTGAATGGTGATTACATTTTAAAGTTGTTTTAATTTCATGTTGCAGTAATCTGCTGCTTAAAAGTCATATCACTTTAACTCCTAGATTTAATCTTCTTTCATAGAGTAAAAACCTTAAATTTTACTTTTATTAGGGACCACCCCCATTGGCTTCGCTAGGAGTTAACCTACACAGAGGAGTTGAGTATCAAGTGACAGCACTTGACTCTAGCTTGCCCCCAAGGTCGCACCCAATGGCTTGAATATTTCTACCATATGACCCAAGGTGCAAATTAGGCAGCAGCACAGTCCATTTACAACATTGTTCCACGAAAGAACAAATTGCAGACATCTTCACATTGTTCCACGAAAGAACAAATTGCAGACATCTTCACCAAAGCACTTGGACGAGAAAAGCTTGGAAGGTTTAGAACCATGCTTGGACTCACAAACACACCTTCGAATAAAGAGAGGGGATGTTGGAAACCGAATCCTCAAGATTATGGTTCCACTATTTTGTAAATGATGTAAATAGAAAATAAGAAGACAAACAGTCTCTGTAGGAATCCAAGAGGCATGTTGGTAGGTGAATCCCAACAGCCATATGATATGTATAAATAAATGCTTTTACAAGCTAATTAAATCAATTCAAAAGTTATCCACTCAACAATAGCAATACAAGTGCTAAATGGGGACTTAGATCCATATGGTCCATTATAGCAAAAATATTCCACTATTCAGTCAATCAAAATCCATTGTTGAGAGGAATAACCCCCTCAACACCCTAATGCAATCTCCAACAGAGCCAAAGTATCCATTAGAAATGAATCAGATGACCTGTATAAGTTATAAAAGAAAGTGCTACTTACCTTAAGCATTTGTTGTAGCATGCTAACAAGGAAAGTTTTCAACAAACCAGTTAATAAATTGAGGAAAAATGTTTCACAAATGCAAACCACATCTCAAGTTTGAACTCTGCAATCTTACTATTGGATCCTTATTTGAGATAAAGAGAAAACTGGACAGCACTTACCTTTCTGTGAACTGACTGTGGCATTGTTGGATTTCTTCACTGTCAACTTATCATCTACCAATCTTTCTGCAGACCTGACTTCCAGAGAGAAAATTGTTAAAAGGGACTTGCATGACAAAGTCAAGATAAAATGGCTAACCATTTGAAGTTTGAACAATGAAGTACCAGAGAAATTTAAAAGCTTTCAAACTAGACATTCTTAATTGCACCAGAGAAATCTCAAGATTCATGCCAGTTACAAATTCACCAAATGCTGCATTAGAATAAATATCAGCCAGGGTACCATAATAAATGACATCATTGTCATAGACTTCAGAGAAGAAGAGTACAAAAAAGTGAAATGAATTAAAGAAGTCAATGATTAACAATTAGATATTTAATCTGACTATTCATCAACCAAGACAGTCTTTTCTATCAACTAAAGAGCAACCTGACATCGCATTGCAAAGAAACAAACAAACAGATTTATTCAAATTTAAGGAAATTCTGCAAGAAAGAAAGTCAAAATTCCAAATCCAATTTCCCAAGACTAGTGAAAACTGTGATTGGCAAAACTTCCAAGCTAGTTGGGGGCATATTATAGCAACAGCCTGCTTGCCAAATTAAGCCAATATAGAAAAGCATTATAGTTTCTACATGTGTGTGAGAAAGGGACAGTATAGTTTCCAAATTTCTCGTTGCAATTTAAGACTGAAAGAACATTTGCAGAGCCGAAAAAGGGGCCAATCTCGAAACTTTAGGAAAACATAAATATCATTTCATGTCTAACTCAAGATGTGAACAAATAATTTATAAAACTTACCTTTTGCCCTTTACATTCTCAGCTACACCCTTCCTTTTGCTGTCCCTCAGTTTAGGCTCTGCCTTTGCCTTCTTAAGAGTGAGTGATCTGATTAAAATGTTGGTGGGGTCTGTTCGGATCAATTGATCCTCTGCAAAACGTAAGCAGTAAAACACTTTCCATAATATCCACAATCACTTGGTTGTCTAAATGGAAAAATCTCCCTATCGCAGTTCTATAATTCATTTCCTAATATATTAGACTCATGATGTTGCAAAGAGGTATTTTGTAAGTGGTCCTGTAAATGTTTAAATTACAAGCAGAAACCATACATTTACCTTTCAAAAGAAATAATCTTAATTTTGCCTTACCAACTAAGAAGGGAAGAGTAAAGAGTATATGTAAATCTTTGAATATAATACAAATTTAAATATTTTTTTACATATTATTAAATGCTCTATAATAACAAATTTGAGAGTGGTTTTGAAAATTCCATTGGTTTTGTTTAATTTAACCTAAATATATAGTATTAATAGTTGTAACTTAGAACCATGTTCCATCTAATCTATCCACACATTAATTTAAATCCAGTTATGTTTATTTTCAATTTCTGATAGTGTAATTTCAAAAAACTTCTCTGCAAATTTGCATGCATTACATGATAACTAATAATAAAAATGTGAACTTATTATAAATCTACATATTATTTAAAAGGGGCAATTACTTTCTATAATGACATTATATCAACTTCAAAGCAACAAAATCTGACATGAGAAATCAATTAAAAAAACAAAATTTGTGGTGTAGCTCACGAGTGAAAACTAAATATGTG
Source organism: Pseudotsuga menziesii (assembly GCA_001517045.1). Taxonomy (NCBI): domain Eukaryota; kingdom Viridiplantae; phylum Streptophyta; class Pinopsida; order Pinales; family Pinaceae; genus Pseudotsuga; species Pseudotsuga menziesii. The sequence goes on along the minus strand of LPNX011041448.1, from coordinate 188,325 downwards.
GGCTGAGTTACTATATGCATTAATTCTCCAATTTCCCATCTTTGACTTATCCCCATCTTTGACTTATGAGACAGCATCATCTATTCAAAGTTCACCCTCTCCACCATTTCCTTCAAAACAAAATTTTACTCATACTTGTTATACCAGATGGTTGCTCGGGTATTTTTGGTGCCTTCCCTCATGCATGGCATGCTTTCATTTGATATTTTTTTTATGGTTTAGCAGAGTAGACCAGGTTGCCCAGTGTGAACCCATATTGAATGTGTATGCATGTTGTTATGTCACTTGTAGACAAGTTCGCATTTCCATTTTAGTCTGGATTTCTTTTATTTCATTTTGAAGAAATATGTTAAGTAATTTTTTTTTTGTTTAAGTTTGCCTTTATTTACAATTCTGGTTCATTTCAATATAATCCATTTCATATCATTATTTTATCTAAAAATTTAAGGTTAAAATCTCATGGAACGTGACCAACATCTTTCATTAAAACTCTCTAGGTCACATTTCCATACATATTAAAATATTTAAAATGTAACTATGTTTTTTACAAACAATTTACTAATTTTATTGGTCAATAGAATTTTTCAAATTAAAATATATTTAGTTATAAATAAAAATGAGTTATCATTTATTTTTATTTTAAAAAGACATGTTATCATAAAATTGATGAACTATAAAATATGTATGTCTATTATTAATTTATTTGAATATATATTGTGTATCAATCGTATAAGTTGATATTCATTTTTACTAAAAATATCTACTAACATATAATTTTTTTACATATTAATATTAATATATTAATTATTTTAATATAAAAAACACGTGACGCATTTTCATTAAAAGCATAAAGGTTAAAAACTAACTTGTCATGTTAGTTATTTCAAATTTAAAAACTAACTTGTCATGATAATTAGTCATCATTTTATTGTCTTTTCTCTTGTTCTCACATTAGCATGAAGTGTCCTTAGCTTGGATGAACACTTCTTTGATATTAACCGTTGTTTCATGAAGGCTGCGAGTTCTATTCCTATAGAATAAAACCCCGCGTGACCTCTTAATATCATGTTCTAACCTCTTTCCTGTTATTTTATTTTCTCACATATTAAACTATTATTAAAAGGAACATTGTTTAAGAAATTGAGTTATTTCGCGTATATGTTAGTAAACAATGAAACCATAGAAATAATATTTCATTATTTAAAAACTATTGAATATATGAAAAGAATATAAAGCATTTTAAATGTAAATTGAAATGTTATTTATGATGTATGGAAACAAATGAAAACTAGAAAGTCTTTTCCAGTGAGAGAATAGATTCATGTTTTTAACTATATAAGTTCAAATATTTATGAAGAATATCAAATGAATGAAAAAAATAGATTTACTAATTTTCACTAAAATATATTCACTTAAATAAAATTTACAACAAAAAAAATAATTTGGTAGATACTGAGATTTTAAAAAACAATATTATTTATTTATTAAATCCTAATAAAAAAATTATTATATAATTAATGTTTAATTTATCAACATGATGAAGATTTAAAATGACAATATTTTATTTTCTTTGTTATTTAATTTACAATTCACACTTGTTAATAGAAACACAATTATTTATATAATCCTTCAAGGATAGCTACCTATATACCGTTCAAATTGAAATTAAGATAAACTCTTAAAATTTAATCACTCTCACTGCTTACAATAAGTCCTTTGAAAAATTGAAAAAATCTATAATGAAATAAAATAAATTGGCAAATGTGCAAGTTAGAGATGACAAGCCAGTGCAAAAGACGGAATTAGCTGATGGAAATTTCTAACCTGGAGGTGCCGTATCATGATCACAGATATATACTCGCAACCCATCCTGGGGAAATTCAAAAGAATGGTGTTAAAAATATATATGAAGTCAACTGAAAATCAATGGTATTGTCAAAGTTTGTACCATCTAGAAAATAAGCAAGTCGTGAAGCATTAGGCATTTTGCAACACAAATGACAACATTATGGCAAGAAGCGAGTCTCTAAAATCATGCAGGTTGATCATGTTAGCATTGCAATAATAAGACGGTGCCATTTGCAGGGTCGCCGGGTATTTCTATAGTTCACTAGTTTCACAAAGCTTGTCTGAACTAAAACCTTATATTAACAGTGAGATTTCTTGTGTTTTTCTGGCAACAATACAAGCTGGGTAGGGTATACAAATAAAGATGGACAAAATCATGACAACCATCATCCTCCTAGAGTTTCTCTAGGAACAAGTCCGGTTCTAGAAGAATAAGAGCTAAGAAGAGCAATCCTGTCAAGGGTGGTTTGCCGGTTGCGTGAAAGAGGGTAGCTAATGCAGCCCCACCAGGGTTCAAGTCGTCTATGTGCCATGCTAGTACTTGCGCTCACTTTTGTTAATGTGTATCAATGCATGCAACAAAGATTAGAACCAATTGCAAATCTTGGACAATTTAAGAGGAATTAATACCATTCTCTCGTAGCAGCTTAGCTGTAGGTGACTGAATTGATGATGCTAATGGTTCCCTGTAATACTAAATAATCTGGGTGCATTAACCGGATCCTCAGTCAAAAAAACAATCTTCTTTTTAATAAAAAAATTTGGTATCACATATACATAAAAGAAGATATAGATGTTTACAAGAACAGATGATATTTGCAGTTTGTATAACTAAGCACTGCAAGTTTTGGCATTTTTTATATGGAAAATATGGATTCTCCTTATTCACAAAGAATTAAAGAAATCTTAATTATAATATTTCACATAGTTAAATTTAAAACAACATTCCTTCCCATAACCACACCTACACCGTACACTCAATTAACTACAAGCTTTAACACCATTATTTATGTTATATATACTATAAACAAGTAAATATTTCCACAATATTCTACACCATGACTGCCATCCACGAACCACTAATATCAGCCTCAAAATCTATGTTAGTGAAACCTCGATATCCTCTAATGAAACGATTGCGTATATAGCAACAATCAGTATATATATTGAAGCACCAAAACACAAATCTGCCGAGGTCCACCGAATCCATATCTTACCAATACAGACAAGTACGCTGCTAGTTTCTTAAAGAACTTTCTCTCTCTCTATATATATTTATTCAATCTCCAATCTCGTCTTAAGAATAAGAATAACAGGTACATTTTCCACTTATTCTTAAGAATAAGAATAACATGTGTATGCCTCATTTATAATCCACTTATAATTCATTCATAATTAGCCACTTTTATGCCCTGAACCTTTTCTTCCCTTACTTTTTCTTTTTCCTTTTCCTTTACTCAACATAGCTTCTATCATCGATGGTGTACATATGGATTCTGCTGTTCATGACATCAGTCATCCACCGTGCAAAATGCGGAAAAAAAGGGCGAGGTCATCAACTCAGAAAATTAACTAAATTGAAAAATGGCAAAACTCGGACGAGTCGAACCTGAAAAAGTTAGAAAATAAACTTAAAAAGCTTGGTAACCTGAAAAACTCGATAAAAATAAGAGACATCGAGAGAATTCGATAAACATCCAAGACATCGAAAGAAATCAATGATATTTTTGTAACAATAACTAGCCAGATATTATTAAATTTCAAAATAGTAAAACTATCAAACCCAAAAAGAGCTTCACTGGAATTTTGATTATTTGGTAAAACGATGTTTCATAATACCTCACAGAGTTCGAATCCCGTGGATAGATGTTAACATCTCATGGATCATCGACCAGCAGAACATTTCATGTGGTTGGGCAAAGTACAAGTCTTAGGTAATTTGATAGAATGCAGAAGTGCAGGGTACAGTCCTAAGTAATTTAATAGAATAATCATCCTACCCGTGGCTTCGCAGCCAAAAGGACCTTTCTAAAGTGTTGTATTCAGGTTATTTCCATCGTAATACTCCCAAAATGAGGAAGGAAAAGGCATGATGATAACAGGAAGCATCTTGTCTGGCCCTAATATGCCATTAACCAAGAAAACCCAAATATGCCATTCATGTATTTTATTGCTCATATAAAATGTAAAGCAAATGTGAAAGGTCTAGTTTTTCCCTGGAATCTATTTTGGATGATGCAAGTCAAAACTTTTAAAAGGGGTTTTCAATCTTTTTTATAAATATAAATTGCACTTTTTAAAGGTACTTTGAAGACCCAGGAATTCAAAGATGCTGAACTTTTGTCTGCTTTCCAGATTTCTATTTCTTTTATGACTCGGGAATTTAAAGATACTGGACTTTTGTCATGAATCTTTTGATTTGATAAGACAAGTAATTTGCTATAAACATTTTGATGAGTAAGATCCATGGTCCTTTTGGACTGTTCTGTAATGTTGTAAATAAGTTTTGACTAGGCTAGACGGCTTCACGATGACTGTATGTAACAAGTAGAGCATGAAGTGATATGTGGTTTGGAATTGGAAGCCATAAAACTCAGACAAGGCATATTTGGTTTTCGAGTTAGAAATATCAAATATACAACTTTTTTTCTTAGAAAAAATTACGAAAGTGATCATTTATACTTATCTGTTTCAAGCTTCAACACCTCCGACAACCTGTATCATTTTAAGAAAGTTATTGTTTTGAGAAATAAATATAAAGGATTCACAGCACTTACTGTATTTGAAGGAGGATTTGCAGGGGCTGAGAAGAAACCCCGACAAGGAAGATCTGCCAAATACTGCCCTGCCATTGCTTTACAGTAGAGCCCAGGTTCCACTTCAGGTTACAAACTCTCTGCTACCTCGAAAAGCACAATGAATATGAAAATAAATGAAAACGACGACGCCACTAAAGTGTCCGATAGTTTAAATATGGTGCGAATAGTCATCTAAGCAAGTTGGCCACGTGATAAATAAAAGTGATATTCTAAATATTTTAAGTTTTCAACTATGTTTTTCTAGGAATATATATTTTTGGGTTGGAAATTAGGAAAAAATCTTATAATTATATATTAGTTATGGAAATTATATAATTTAGGGTTATGAGGGTATTTGAGGGTGTTAAATCTATTTATGCATTAAAAAACATAATTTGAACACTTTCAAATTTAGATTTTACCAACAAAAATTACACAAATCTCACCAAAACCTAGTAGAAAGTCAAAAAATAGAATAAATAGACTCCTCCAAATAAAAGTTATTTCGACAAGGAACCAGCCTTGGAAAAGTAATGCATTAAAAAACATAATTTGAACACTTTCAAATTTAGATTTTACCAACAAAAATTAGAAATCTCACCAAAACCTAGTAGAAAGTCAAAAAATAGAATAAATAGACTCCTCCAAATAAAAGTTATTTGGAATAGGATGATGGTCCCACGATGTTGGTCCCTTCTAGTTTCATGAACTTTCATTAGCATGTGAGGTTTTAAGTGTGTAGCAATGGTGAGGTAGAGATCGGAGTTTTTCGTCACCAGCCCAAGTTCTATTCTCACTAGGTTCTATTCTTAGAGTGAGGGTGTCTTTAGCATTTAAAACTGGAAGTTCTCAAAGTGACATGTCCCAAGAGTGATAAAATATTTTCCCTACTCCAACCAAAAAATAAGAGGTGTTAAAAAAACAATAGTGAGGTGGAGATGATTTATGAGGTGTTTTTACATCAAACATATTGTTATTATTATGTTCGTTTGTTATGGGGTGTAAGGTTTTAAGCATGTAATAACTATGAAATAAAGATGATTTGTAAAGTATTTTTGTATAACATTGTCGTCTATGTGCGATGTTATTTGTTGTCTCGAGATGCAAGTCATTGGGTTGATGTGATAGCCTCCTTCACCCTCATGCTTGTTTCTCAATCTATAAATATCATTGTTTATTTAAATTTGGGTTTTAGGGTGCAAGTTTTTTTGTTGATGTTATAGTTTTGCAATTTAGATGTTGGCATTAGGTGCAAGTCCTCATATTGATGTGATGACACTATCATGTCCTCCCTCGCTATTGGACTAGCATTACTCATGGTTTTAGTGTCAGCGTTTTCAATTTATGTGTGCAAGTCGATGGGGGATGTGATATCGTTCTCCCTTCTTGCATAATCGGTGTTGCACACCTCTATGAGACATCTTATATGGGTATGGATGTGTGAAATAATAGTGGGATACACCTATCTTGTAGCATCTTAGAAGTATTTCTATGCCTATAAAATCTCTTATCATCTCCTCACTTTGATACTAATGTTGTTGGCAGTTTAAATATCAATCTTGTCAATCTAGAAGTTGGGTTTGGGAAATAAGTGAAAGGGTTGATGTAATAGCATCCTCCCTCACTTTGTTATTATACATCTTTAGTAGAGTTATTGTTGGGGGGCTTGTGCCATGCCTTGTGGGCCCTCTTTGGGTTTTAGTTATCTATGTTATGTTACAAGTATATCTATGGTAGCATATTATTATGTTGGGATTTCATCCAACATTAATACTAATCGTCTCTCTTCCCTTCTAAGTGATCCAAACAACTTAGATTCATCTCCATTTTGGATCTATTAAGCATCGAGAGGGATCAAAATTAAATTTAAATGCAAAATTATTTTTTGCTTAAAAGATCAAATGTTAAAATAAATATGTTAATCTATATTATTTTCAAATGCGAGAAACAATTCTTGTCTCTTTTTATCATTGAATATATAGTTTAACATATGCCAAGTCTCAAAGTTCAAAGTTAGCTATTCAATGGAGGAAAGAGTGGAAGACAATAAATGATCTAAACCTTGATAAAGAATTTGTTGAAGAATGGAAACAATACATTCTTCCATTTAGAAGATGAAGTAAGATGGGCAAAGGGTCAAGGGTGTATACAACAAAACTAGGTTATGCAATGAGAATGGAAGAAGATGAGTTAGGTGATAAAATATGGTGTTGGAGATAGATTTGGAAACTTAACATTGTTCTCGAGACAAGGATCTTTGTATGGCTTGTATTGTCAAACAAATATTAAATTGGGATATAATATAAGATACAATGGCAAGGCTTTGGAAGGTGTATTTTGTGTAAATCCAACGAGGAAACAATAATCCATTGTCATTGTGCTTGAGAGGCTTGGTCTAAAGCTTTAAAGTTATCATGATAATAATGAGTGACAAAATGTCTTATTGTTGGGTTTTTTTGGCTCACACGAAACTATATGATTTTCCAGGGGAAGGACATTCAAGCCACACATGTCACCCATTAGATAAGAATTGCCTATGTTGTGTGATGGAAAACTGAAAAAGTTGAAATTGCCCACATCCTTAAAGAGTCAATGATTAGGTTTTTCTTAATGGTGTTTGTCAAGGAAACCCAAGGTTTTGTGGTGTTGATGGTATTTTGTTCTAAACGAAAAACATCATATTTCTTTAAAAAATATAAAAGACGAGGGATAAATAACAAAGTCAAATTCTTTGCCTTCTAGGTACTTCTAAATTGTGCAGTCGATAATGGGGTTGAAAGGCTTCAGGAAACGAGGGATTAAAAATTGTTCAAGGATTGGGATGTGATTGGGATAATGGTAAAAGCCTAATTGAAAATTTAGTGTTAAGTCCAATTGTGAATAGGGTTTATGAACTAAAAAGGCAATTTATAAAAGTCTCTTACACTTGCATTTATAGAGAGTTCAATGATCAAGAGAATAATGTATCTAAAGAAGGTTTAACATCGCAAGAAGTGATTTTTTGATAATGGGTTCAAGGATGAAATCCTCCCCCCATAAAAAATTTCTCTCACTTCATTGATATGCTTAAAGGATCCAATTTGGTTACACCTACATGTCAAACTTTTAGTCATAATTGTTTTTTATTTTCTAGTTGATAGAATGTACTACTCGAGTAGTGGATGAATGTAATGCATTTTTTTGAAGCGACTTTAAGCACAAGATGGAGACCACAAGCGCCTCTAGATGACTGGAATATTTAAATTAGGAACTGTTGTGAGGAAGCCTTTTTGAGTTTTTCCAATTTCTTTAATGAATACAACAAAGGCCAATGGCTCTAGAGGTGTTTTTAGACTGGTGATGTATCCTCTAATTTCATCTCTAGAATATTGAATATAATACTTTTTAATGGAAAAAAATTATGATTGTCTTTTTATTTTTATTTTTTTGTCGTTGCACTATGGGTTCTGGTCTTTTTTCATTTAGGTATATAATAATTACACATGCAAACACGTTACACATCTCATTTATATTGGATTGTATAGTATACATCACTTCTATCAATGTAATTGTTAGTATTCAAATCCTTAGGCTGATGTGATATCACCCTCACTCTCTTTAGTACCAAATCCATGCAATAATAGTACTATAACTTATAAACCCTCTTTGACATATTATTACTTTGATAATGTGTTATAAGCTATTGCTACTATAGTGTCATATATTCTTCTTCTAAGTTTAGTCTCATATTAATAATTAGTCTACCCTATTCTATAGAAGCACAAGCTAACTCCCTTCTCAAGATCGAAAAAAAAAGCTTTAGTTTTCTTGTAGTTATAAGTAACTTTGCTCCTTCTTCATGTGACAATGTTCTTGATACAATATTAACACCATTCAAAGAGTGCATGTGCACCGTGTACATGGGTTAAGAGAGCACATTCAAGTGTGTCATTCAAACCGGGATTTGTTGCTAAACAACATCAATCGAAGTTGTTTTTGAAGGGGACGGTTCCTCAACACATTATCAAGGACATTTAAACTAGGAACGGGAATATTCCTCTAGATGACTAGAATATTTAAACTAGGAACTATTGTGAGGAAACCTTTTTGAGTTTTTCCAATTTCTTTAATGAATACAACAAAGACCAATGGCTCTAGAGGTGTTGTTTAGACTGATGATGTATCCTCTAATTTCATCTCTCAAATATTGAATATAATACTTCTTTAAAGGAAAAAATTATGATTGTCTTTTTATTTTTATTTTTTGTCGTTGCACTAAGGACTTTTTTATTCACAAACTAGAGCATTTCAAAAGACCTAGAAATCCTAGTTATTAAAGTGGATCACTGGAAATAGCGATTTCTTATGCCATGCAATGATTTGCAATGAAACTTTACAATCGAGAATTTTCCCACGGGGCCGAGGTCAATGAAAGTTCCCAATCGATAAATTTTTTGATTTTTTTGCGGAGGCCCGGGTCAATGAAAGTTTCCCATTGAGATTTCAAGAATTTTCCCCCGGGGCCGAGGTCAATGAAAGTTCCCAATCGAGAATTTTTTTTTTTTTCGCGGAGGTTGAGGTCAATGAAAGTTTCCCATCGAGATTTTTTCGCATGGATAGAACGAAATACCCGCTGAATAGTGGCATCTCCCATCCTCGTAACTCTTGATGTAACAACTCACTATGTAATAACTCTTGATGTAATACACTATAATTTAATGCATAAAATAATGAGGGGGGGATCCATCATCAATGGAATGATAATATATATTTTTTAAACCCTAGAAATGGGAAAACCAATGATTTAATGGTTTATTTAACTATTTATTAATAAGGGGATGATATCAAAGGTGGCACCTTTATTGAGTGTTTTTGCTTTCTTTCTACATTCTTAGAGATAATATGCTAGCACTATGAATATTATTCGTTCCACTAAGGACAAGCTTGTGTTTTGCATTTCATCCTCTTGGTCTTTGGAACAATGCTTTGTGGTTGCTGTTATCTTCACATCTTTGAACAATGCTTTGTGCTCTTTGTCTTGCTCTCCATGATATTGTTGCATGCTCAATATGCTCATGGACATTCTTGCTCCATAGGTCGACATAAATTATGTTTGAGCCTTCTTCTCACCATCTTCAAAACTATGCTTTGCTTGTGGAGGCAGGTGCATTGAGCTTTAGGAATCTTGACCTTGATCCTCTTTCTTGGCTTTTGCAATGAAGCCTATAGATCGATCATCTCCAACCTTTTTTCTCAACTTTGCTTTCACCTTCTGTTCTCCTTTTCAAACTCTAATGTTCAACCACCTCTTTAGAATCAAGCTATGTCTTTATTGTCTTTCTCCAACAATTCCTCTTTCTCTTGGGAGGACAAGAGTCTCCAACAATTATTACAAGTGCCTCCCCATCACCTTGATGAACAGCCTTGGATGTTTTGGATGTTGCTAGAGAAACCCATCCAATGTAATTGCCTTTTGTAATAGATAATGATGTTACATTTATTCTTTAGGATTACTTCTTGCCAGCGTGGAAGCAACATGGCACCTTCCTATTTGTTACGATGTATCTCTCCAGGTAGGCAAGGGTCTTCTTTGTCTCATAGTTCTTTAGTTTGTTGGCTTCTTCTTTCCATGTGGTACATAAGGTAGAATGCATAGGTATCACCCCTCCTTACCTTAATGTCTGCTTCCTCTTACAAGAGAGATGGTTTTTTTAGGCCTTTTTTGGTTATCCATGTGACATCCTTTGCTTGATCATTGGTCCAAGCTTCCTTTACAACATTGTTGCATCATTGTATCTCTTTTTACCTTTGTAGTATGTTGTGACAAGCAACAAGCTCCATGCCACCTTTCCCACACCTTTCCATGTTTTTACAGTTGTGTGCCCACAATGCTACATAGCCCTAACCTCTTTGTTACTTTTTGCCTTATCTTATTGTTATGCAAAGTGTGGAGTGTAGGGCATGGAGCTAAAATTTCCGCTCCACCTCGTCTACAACTCCACATGCGAACACTGCCACATGCACATTGCCTTAGCCATTTTTTGAAGTTTGTTTCCTAGCCCATATGCAGAGTGTGGAATGTGAAGCATAGAGCATCAAGCTCCCCTCTTTATATCCATGCCTTCACGTAGCCTAAAGCTCCACATATACTTAATGCCTTGGTGGTTTTTTAACTTCTCAATGGAATTACAAAAGGACTTTAGCTAAGATCTGGATGAATGCTTTCAGACCATTACACCTACAAAACTGGTGACTTCTACATATTGAACTCAATCCATTCTTCAGAGTTACATTGGATCCAATGTCAAGACCCATTTGATCATTAAATGACATATTATTCCATTTTAGTTAGGAAGGAAGGAAGGAAGGGAATGGGATTATATAGTCATAGAAGCTATTCAAAGAAGCCACATGATAAGTGTATCTCATTGTTATTATTCTTGTTTTATCCCTACATAAACACACATAACAAACATAGAGGATGGAGGTGAATGTTGAAAAAGCAAGCATAATCACACATAACTTAAAGATCACATCTACTTAAGAACTTACTCTTGAATGCCAACTTGTAATTGGAAATATTGTGTAAGCAATGTCTTATAAACCACTTTTGTCTCACAAATGCTACACAAAACACAAAATTAGAGAGGGTTTGTTAATGTGGAACAATATTGGGATATGCCACTAGATAAGGTTGTAGGCATCATATAAATAACTACCAAAAACCAATGATAACCCGCAAAGCAAACATAAAAAAACTTTCGATAATGTTAGTATTATATTGAGGAAAGATATTCTCACATCAACCCAACAACTGACACCCCAAAACTAATATTTGGATTGAGAAGGATTTTGGCGTAAGAAATTCCTAATAAGGAATCCAAATCAAACTTCAGTTGGGTTGTGATATAGTATTAAACAAGGGGGATTTTATCATAATGGAGCTTAAAGTCACAACTCTGCCACACATTGACAAAAACATTTACACATAGCAAAAAATGACTTGTCATAGAACTCCACTTCATACAACTTGAACTTGGGGCCTTTGACACATTGATATTGATTGCAAGCTTACACACAAGGGAAATCAAACTTTGATGTGTTTTTTTTATATTGTTTTTTATCTTCACCTAAACCACTTGAAGCTCCATCAATATTTTTAAATCAAAAGGGATGTTAGTACTAGAAAGAATAATGATGCAATCGCGTCAACCTAGGGACTAGCACTGCAAGCCCAACTTCTAGATTGTATGGATAATGCATTATTGACTAGTTTTACTTCTCAACACACACCCAACATACACAAAATTAGAAAAACAACATTAATGTGGAAAAATGTCTCAATATAAGAATATGTGATCGGAGTAAGTATTGTAAACATTTTATAAATAATTATAAAAAGACAACAACGATCCTCAAATTGTGGCATAAACACTATTAATAATATCAACATTATAATAAAAAAGATGATATCTTATAATCTTACAAAATTACATCTCAAATTTAATTTTCATCTTAATAAAGGCGGTAACTAAGTAATTATTTAGGCATGTTGAACTTTGACGCTCCCATTAAGAGTTTAATCATAGATTTAGATTTAATTATTGTACTTTTCATGGCACTTTTAAACAAACTACAAAACCTTAGGGTAATTATTTATCTTCATAATTATTTTCCACACGCACAAAACAATTTCTAGGCACCAAATTGAATAAACTTTAGATTAGTTATAGCTCCCCATGGAAAAAACAAATGTCGATGATAATTTTTTTACCATTTTAATACGTAGGTTTAATGATAACAACAACAACATACTTATTATACAGGGTGTGTGAAGACCGAGGAACTGGTTCGTTGCAGGAGTCGCGCCCTAGCTGCAGCCGCCGCCCTGCCATCGTAGGGTTTTGCTGGTGCTTTCGCCTCAGGCCGCCCCCATGGCTGCGCCTGGGGGAGGGCTCTCCCCTCCCTCTGCTCCTCCCTCCGCCGAAGAAGCTTTCAAAAGGTTACTAAGGTCACATGGATTCAATCCGGTGGCCCCTTCCATCCCGAAGTTCATCAAGAAACTTGACGCAGTTCCTGAAATTGACCTTCCATGTGAACAACCCATCAAGATCGCTCTAGCTCTAGCTGAGCGAGGTTTGGTAGGCCAGTTCATGGGGCTTTGGCCATCAACTAAAACCACAGACGACTGGATCCAAAGGAACTGGAGGCCCCAGCTCAAGAACAGTGTCACATGCTACCCCGTTGGTTGAGGGTTCTTCATTTTTGAGTTCATAGCCAAAGAAGACTGTGACCTTATCTTCAGAAACGGTCCATACTTCATGGGTACTCAAGGTCTGTATCTCAATAGATGGACTCCAGATTTCAATGCGGAAGTAGATGTACCAAAGGAAGTTCCAGTGTGGGTAAGGATTCCAAACCTCCTAGTTCACTGCTGGAACACTCAAACCCTAGAAAAAGTTGGGAATGCTCTTGGGAGATACATTGACAAAGCTGAAAACAAGGGCCAATACTCATGTGCCAGAATATGTGTAGAGGTCGATCTTGAAGCAGGGCTACCTGAGGCAGTTAAACTAAAAGTTGGAGATTGGCACCATTATCAAAAGCTCGACTCTGAACAGCTACCATTCAAGTGTCGCCACTGTCACGAACATAGAAATTTTAGAGAAATTGCCCCAAAACACAGGTTACTGAAGAAGGAGAAGGATGGCAAAAAGTCAAGAAAGGGAAAACAAATTCCAAAAATTAGGAAAAAAGGACTGTAGGGGATATGGAAAACCAACCATCAAGCTCAAATAAATCCCCCCGGGAAGCCACAAAAGATGCACCAATCGTTATTCCAAATGATGAGGAACCACAGAAAACCAGAGCTCCAGATGGAAAGGATCCAATCACTGCAAGCGTTGAAGGAATCCAAACGAAAAATTAGACTAGTAGAAAAGAGGTAGAGTCCCAGTATGCAGGTCCGTTGGAGCCTGGGGAAATACCCCAATTCAACCCAGTAACTCTGATGGAGGCTGAGGCCCCTGGCTCCTCCAAAGAAGCAAATGAAGATCCCTTGCTACTAGAAACAGATCTAGGTGAAGAAACGGATGAGGGTGCCTCATCAAGCAGTCTGCATACTATTCCCATCAAAAATCCAAGAGGGAGGAAATCTAAAAAGAAAAAAAGAGAGGAAGCAACATATCTAGTCGTCCTTGAGGGGTCACAAAAAACTCTAAAAGGAATCATGCACACCAGATCTAAAAAAGGAACAGCTCCGGCCTTAAAAGAGGCCAATCCCACCTCCCAAAGTCCCTAATGCGGTACATTTCCTGGAATTGCAGAGGTCTAGGCTCTACTCTAAAAGAAGAAGTAATGAAAGACCTGGTCCGAATTCATAAACCTGAGATTCTGCTAGTCCAGGAAACAAAAATGGAGGAAACTACTATCCTCCAAGTCGGTAAAAAGTTCTGGAAAAAAGGTCTCGGGATTGGAAACAACTCCAGAGGTGCTTCTGGAGGAATAACCACCTTTTGGGACTCCACTCTATATGATATTGAAGCCGAGGAACAAGCGTTGCATTGGGTTTTCACAAAGCTCATCCACAAACTGTCTGGATGATCTGTAAGTCTGTTCAATCTCTATGTCCCCGTTTTGCACTCAGAAAAAAAAGATTGCTGGAACACTTTAGAGTCCTTTGTTAACTTGCAGCAAATAGAAAATATCATAGTAGCTAGAGATCTGAATGTCACCTTGGCTGCTAACAAGAAAAAAGGAGGCACTCCGGTCAGAGATCCATCGAGGGAATGGGTTGAAGATATCATCCTCGGATGGGATCTGATTGATATAAAGCCTGTCAAAGGAAAGTTTACTTGGACGAATAAGAGAATTGGACCCGGCCATGTCGCAGCCTAGCTTGATAGGTTCCTAGTCCACTCTTCTTTTCTTTCCATGGGCCTTTTAGCCTCCTCAAAAATCCTCCCCCACTGCACTTTCGATCATAAGCCCATCCTTCTTGAGTTAACTCTTGATCAAGACCTTGGCCTGATTCCCTTCCGTTTTAGTCCGCTCTGGATCCATCATGATGATTTTTTGCATGTAGTCTCTGCTTCCTGGAACACCCAAATAAAAGGATCATCGTCCTTCATCTGGGAAGCAAAAATAAATAGGCTCAAACTTGACCTGAAAGACTGGGCCAGGTGCATTACTTCTCCAATTTCAAAAAGGAAATTAGCTCAAGCTGAGTTGGAAACGCATCAAACCCACATGGACTCCTCTCCCGCGTCAGACTACCTCCTAAGAAAGGAAGAGATCCTTCAGAAAACTTACTTCTCGGCCTACAGAATAGAAGAAGATTATTGGAGACACAAATCTTGAAACCTCTGGCTCTTGAGTGGGGACAAAAATACAAAGTATTTCCATAAGCAGGCTGAGGCTCGGAAGAACTACAAAGCTGTCTCTGAAATAAATTTTGAAGGTGGTCTTATCAAAGACTTTGAAGGCATAAAGCAGGCAACTATGGAAACTTTTAAAGAGCTGTTCACCGCCCCCATAGAGGAACCGCTTGACGTTTTCTCCCATCCATTTGATCTCATTCCTCGCCTTATCAAGACTGAGGAAAACAACTTTATAACTGCTCCTATCACCATGAATGAGGTTAAACGTGCCCTTTCAATTATGAAACCTGACAGCGCCCCTGGCCCAGACGGTTTCACAACAAGATTCTTCACGTGTTGCTGGTCAATAATAAAGTTTGATCTCTTAAAAATGATTCGGTACTCGCAGAAGGTCAACAAACTGGGAGGCAGCACCAATTCTTCCTTCCTTGCACTGATCCCGAAAGAAAAAGGTGCCACTACCTTCAATCAGTTCAGGCCTATCTCTCTGTGCAATACAGGGTACAAGATTATAGCCACCAGGCTTAAAAGAATTCTCCCAAGGATTATCCCGGAAAATCAAGGAGGATTCATCAAAGGAAGGAAAATCCTCGACAACATCATTCTTGTCCAAGAAGCAATTCACTCAAGCTTTCAACGCAATGAGAAAGGTATGGTCATTAAACTTGATTTAGCTAATGCTTTTGATCGTGTTAGGCATGAGTTTCTGTTTGCAGTTATGGCAAAATTTGGCTTCTCACTCGACTTTATAAGCTGGATCAAAGGATGTGTAGGTGATCCATGGATTGCCCCTCTTGTTAATGGAAGGCCCACAAGTTTCTTCAAAGCCTCTAGAGGCTTAAGGCAGGGCTGCCCACTGTCTCCCCTCCTCTATGCCATCCAAGCATCAATGCTCAGCTTTCAACTTAATCTTAGTCAGGAAATCCATTTGCTGCCAGGTCTAAGAATTGTGAACAATGTTCGGGACATAAACCATGCCCAATTTGTTGATGACACGCTATTGTTAGGGGGAGCAACCATCCATTCAGCTGAACAATTTAAAAAAGAGCTGGAATTATACAAAAAGGTATCCAAAAGTAAAATAAACTTCCAAAAAAGCAAAATATTCAGCTGGAAGTGCTCAACCAGAAAACTAAGGGACATCACTAGAACGCTTGGGATGGAAGGAACAATAGACTGGTACAACTTCATTTATCTAGGCATCCCCATTTGCAAAAACAAAGTCAAACCAGCAAAATGGGAGCCTATATTAGATAAGCTCAAAGTCAAGATCCAAATATGGAGTGCCAACTGGCTCAACCTTGCAGGTAAAACTATTCTTTTAAAAGCTGTACTAAACAACATGCCAATTTACCAATCTTCCATTTTACTTGCCCCAGGATCAGTAATTCGAAAGATTGAAGGGCTGCTCAGAAAAATCATTTGGGAAGGGGGAAAAGGGAATGAAAAGAAAATCCACCTGGTCAATTGGGAAAAGATCCAAAAACCTCGTGATGAAGGAGGGCTCCATGTGCGAAGTTTACCTATCCAAAACCTGGCGTTAGGAGCTAAGTTGCTATGGCAGATGATCACAGGAAAAGAAAGCTGGAGTAAGAAAGTTCTCCGCAAAAAATACTTCCCGGGAACAAGGAAGAGGTGTCTAGACGCGCAGCCCCCAGTCAGAAATGGCTCTCCTATTTACAAATTATGCAGTAAAGCATTGAACCCATTTAAAAAGAATCTATTCTGGATACCTGGGAATGGGAAAACAATCAAATTTTGGGAAGATTCCATACTGGGAGAAAATCCTCTAGGGTTATGCATGGAAGTCAACAACATCAAACTTTGGCTTTTGGATAAAGGGGCCACCTCGCTGTGGGACCTGTCAGCATGGAAAGACAACAACTGGACTGGCTGGGATCTAGGCCACTTCCCCACGGAACTTAACAACGAAGCTGAAACTCTAATTGGCCTTCTCCAAGGCAAATCTCCAATCAAAGAAGAAATCAGAGATAGAAGAGGTTGGGGAAACAATTCTGGAAATTACTCAACCTCAGAAGGTTACAAGCACATTCAAGCAATCCCTTATGCTGCTCCCAATCCTGTGGTCTAGAATTTTATATGGTCAAAAACCTTCATCCCGAAAATTGATATCTTCTGCTGGTCAATGACCTGCAAAAGCATCCTTACAGGAGATAACCTTAAGAAAAGAGGCATGGAAGGCCCAACCCGATGCCCTCTTTGCAAATACAAGGAAGAAACTTCGGATCACATCATTCTTGACTGTCAATTCTCCAAAGAGGTGTGGTTAAAGGCCATGAACCTAAATCCTGGCATTAATCTCCCACACACTATCCAAGATCTCTTCTCAAACTGGATGGACCTATCTCCGTTTCATTTGGCCAAGAAAACTATGCTCCAAACTGCCTGGAAATGGCTTCCAAAAGCCATTTGCTGGAAAATCTGGATCGAGAGAAACAATAGAATTTTCAGGGATCAAGAAACTCAGCCCTCAAAAATCACAGTTCAGGCAAGAGCAATTCTAGGGGAAGCTCTGGATAGCAACCTGTCCCTGAAAGACTCCACTCATCTTTTGCCTAAAGAGTCTCATTGGTTAAGCATGATAGTCTCCAATCTTCAAAATCGAAACTTGGCCAATCATCCTCAGACTGCTCAATGGGAAATAAGGCTTGATGAAACTGAGTTCATGAGCTGGAAATCTTCTCTGAATGAGCCGTGCCTCTTCTTCGACGAAGCTTCAAAGGGAAACCCAGGCTTAGCTGGTGGCGGTGGAGTGATCATCTTGGCCAATGGAAAAGTGCTCAGTAATTATTCTTGGGGCCTAGGCATTGACTCAAATAATGTAGCTGAATTTTGTGGGCTCTTGCAAGGTTTAAGAATCGCGCTTTCCAAAGGAATTTCCAAGCTTACGATCTTTGGGGATTCTCGACTTCTGATTAATGCCCTTATAAAAAAGAAGAGTCCTTCTCATCTTAAACTTGGCCAAATCTACCAGAAAATCCAACACCTAAGCAAAAACTTCCAAACCATAAGATTCTTCCATGTGCTCCATGGGCTGAACTTGCAGGCAGATAAAGAGTCCAATCGTGGGACTCTGCTGGGCAGAGGTATCTTAAGTATAGATGGAGTTGATCAACGATGTGACGCCCCTTAGCTGTTAAAGATTCATGATCTTTATCTAGCGAATCCTTTCGTTCTGCATAGTACCTGTGTTTCATGTTTTCCCCCTTATCATGTTTTTGGCAGGAAATCTCAGCAACTTCATAGACTGTCAGGATCTCCTCGTGACTTATGGCCCCCTACCAGCCTGTTACTTAAGAACTGCTTCCCTCATCCATCGTTACTGCATCAATGTTAAAGGATCTGTGGAAATAATCCCCAGTAAAGAAGATTGTGCGACCAAGGTGGAATTGCTACGCTCTATCACTTCCAGTGCTGCTCGCTCGCGCCCCGATTTGAACCAAGGAAAGGCACTTCTCACAATGGCGTCACATGGATCCTCAAGCTCTGGACCATCAGCGGATGAAAGGATAGAGTCGTTGGAGACCTCAATGGGAAGGCTCAGAGCTCATTTAGACAACCAAGACAAGCTTCTGCAAGCTACAAACAAGGCAGGAGAGCAAACTTGGGATCTTCTCAACAAAGATATAAGGAAGCTTCGTGCATATCACTCTGCCTCTACTGAGAACCTGGATGAATTCAAGGAAGAAACTCGCACCAGCTTCAAGGACGTTGCTAACACCCAAGGAGACTTTGGGAAACAAATTAGTGCTCTGGAAACCGCAGTCTCCAAACTGATGGCCAAACTTGGCAAATGAATTCTTCTTTGCAGGCACTCTGACCTCCCTTTTTTCATGCTGCTTCTCCTTTTTAATACCGTCCTTCGTAGCTTTGTCTCTTTAAAGATTTGTAATCAAGCCGTTGGGAGGCTTTGGATTCCTAGCTCTGTTTTGATATAGAATCTAGCTCCTCTATGTAGCACTTAACTATGTAATAGCCTGCGGTAGCTGTTTTACCGGTATCTATATATTCTACCCCTATGTTTTAGTAAAAAAAAACAACAACATACTTTTTGTTATTGCACTCTACGACTTAGAATGTTAAGAACAATTCTTTTTAAACTTTAAGTCAACAATAAAAATGTTCATAACACTTCAAGTTCTAATTTAAATTATATATATATATATATATATATATATATATATATAATGTTTAAAATACAATTTAAGACATTAAATAGTCCTTTAAGTGGAGAATATGCATCTTTTGACTCTTCGCTTAATTGCTACATAATTATTATAATATTATATTTATTAAACTTTAATGTTTATTATTGTTATGTATTTATACACATAACATTGCCCATGGTTTAGTGAAACCATGGTATTTGTTCATGGTTTTATTATGTCTATGGGTTTCTTATATTTATGTGTCACACACACACATATTATGTTTGTAACGTTGTTGATCCCATAGAGATGGTTTATTCTCAAACATTTACTTGCCTTTATTTATTTGAAATTGTAAGCATGGGTAAGGTAAATTTGTGAAAGTTGTCAATTAGGTTTAGCCCACACCATTCTAAAAGTGAGGGTTATCCTCCCCAATTAAATATATTTTTTGCAAATGGCATGTTGAGCTCTTAATGAGTATATGATTATAACAATCTCAACTCTTGTGTTGCCACAACCTCGAACTTCCGTGGAGTATGATTTAGCCTAGGTACTATCTTGAAAATGAGGAGAAGTGTTTGATGAGTTTCCTCAGGATGTGTATTTCATAAAGTTTTTTTTGTGAGAGTCATGGGTTCTCATGGAGGGGATCCATATTCAAACCCTCAGAGGACATGTTCAAGCAATAACACTTGGAAAAGGTAATATGTAATGTGTTTATGTGGTGTGGGGTTTATAGAACTCCACATGCATAAAACAATTCCTAGGCACCAAATTGAATAAACTTTAGATTAGTTATAGCTCCCCATGGAAAAAAAACAAATGTCGATGGTAATTTTTTTAGCATTTTAATATGTAGGTTTAATGATAACAACAATAACTTAGTTTTTATTATTGCACTCTGGGACTTAAGAATGTTAAGAACAGTTCTTGTTCAACTTTAAATCGACAATAAATATGTTAATAACCATTCAAGTTCTAATTTAAAATTAATGTATATATAATGAATAGATAAGATGTTATTTACAATATAGTTCGAGACATTAAATAGTCTTTTAAGTGTCTTTACGTGGAAAAGATGCATCTTTTGACTCTTCATTTAATTGCTAACTAATTATTATGATATTATATTTATTTTTTAAACTTTAATGTTCATTTTAGATATGTATTTATACACATAACATTGTCCATGGTTTAATGAAACCATGATATTTGCTCATAGTTTTCTTATATTTTCCACACATATATATATATAGCATTCCCATGGTTTAGTGAAATCGTGGTATTTGTTCATGGTTTTATTATATCCATGGTTTTCTTATTTCTATGACACACACACTATATTTATAACATTGACACACACTATATTTATAACATTGCTGACCTCATATAGATTGTTTGTTCTCAAGCAATGCCTATTAGATAATTTAGACATTTAATTTACTCACATCTTTATTTATTTTACTCTTAACACCCTCATTTTTTCCCATTTAATACGATAGAAAAAAACTATCCTTATGAGGGATTTCCCTCTAGATTTCACAACCATGTATCACCATCAGATATTTTTTGGAGCTGTCAAAATTCATAGCGTAAGTGTGTCAAGGTAAAAACGAGTTCATGCTCATGATTTTCAACACTAAAAGATTTGTTTTCCCATTTTGCATCTTCTCCATTTTCATTCAACATCTGCCCCTCCTCTTCTAGAGTGACAACACTCTCCTTTCACCTCTTGCTATGAAAAACTTCATTTGGTATATTTATATGTTTATTAATAATGTTGTCCATCTTAGTGGTCTCTTCATACTTGTAACCAACGTAAAGAACAATTCATGTTCTAATTTAAATTTATTATATATAAAATGAGATGAATAGATAAGATGATGTTTACAATACAATTTGAGACATTAAATAGTCCCTTTAGTGTCTTTACGTCAAAGAGATGTACCTTTTGACTCTTCATTTAATTGCTAATTAATTATTATAATATAATATTATTTTCTTATTTATTTATTAAACATTAATGTTTATTATATTTATGTATTTGTAACATTGCTCATGGTTTATGAAACCATGGTATTTGTTCGGCTTTCTTATGCCCATAGTTTTGTTATATTTCTTTTGTTATAAATATAAATATATATGTAATATATTTATAACATTGTTAACCCCAAGCAATGTCTATTAGATAATTTAGACCTTTAATTTACTCACGTATTTATTTAGTTTACTCTTAACTTTTTTTTCCCTCGTTTAATATGCTTGAGGGGAACTGCCCTTATGAGGGTATCCCTCTTGATTTCACAACCATGTATCACCATCAGAGAGTTCTTGAAGCTTTCAAAACTTGCAACATAAGTGTGCCAAGGTAAAACGAACTTGTGCTCATTATTTTCAACACTAGAAGATTCATTTTCCCCTTTTGCTTCTTTTCCATTTTCATTCCATGTCTGTTCCTCCTCTTCCAGAGTGACAACACCCTCCTTCCGTCTCTTGTGATGAAAACCCTCATTTGGTATATGTTTATAACATTCATAATGTTGATTGTCTTAGAGGTCTCTTCGGACTTGTAACTAACATAACCCTCAAATTTTTTGATCGATTGATTCTCGATCCCGAGAATCCCTTTGTTGTATTGGAAAACATTCTTGTAACTCTTGCGCATTAACAAGGACAAAGAATATCCCCTCTCTTCAACCCCATAATTGCTTTATGAGCAATCATGGGATTTTTTTATACATATATTTGTGGGCCCAATGAATGGCCATTTCCTTTACTTTTCCAACAGTTTTGACTACCGGCTCGCCGACATAAGCCACACACTCTTTCATGTGGAGATAAAAATTTCATCTGTATTTGCGCGCAACCCCTCATTAGAATGATCGATATCTTGATTAGATCTTATGTTCGAATCTCTACAATTGTCACTAATACGAACCATGGGCTTGTCTTCCTTGTCGTCCTAACTGAATGGTTTGTGGGCTATTTCTTTAGTTTGCATAGGATCAAGCTTTGCTATTTCTAATATCATGTTATCATCATTCATTAAAGAATCATAAAATGAATTAGACGAGTTAGATGAAAAAACTTCGTTTTTACACTTGCTAGTGACTTTTGAAGATTCATCATTAATATTAATGGCTTTGTTACGAGCATAGTCATATGCATGCTTAATATTCGAAGAACATCGAAGGTGTATGTAATGAACACAAATATATAATAAGTAAACACTAAATAACTACCAATAATTAAATAACGAAGAGGGTAACAAATATGAAATAATATATTAATTATAGTTATAAATTACTATGTGAAAGGGTGTAACCCTTCACTACACATGCTCAAGCCTGTAAAGGAGAGCCTCAATGTAAAATATTATCATCATATCTATTTTATCAATCTTTATATATATTCATGGATTATTTGTATTTTTGAAAGTGGAAGTTCGAGAAGTTACAGTAAACGGCATTTTACCGTTACAGTGGTATCAGAGCTATATGACCCTTGGCCATTATTTACACTTTGTGTAAATTTAGTTTTTAGGGTTTCTCTAAAATATAGGACATTGTCCACAAAAAAAACAAAGTAAAAGTAAAACCGTAAACCCCCCTCCAAAAAAAAGTAAAAGTAAGACAAAAGAAAATGGTAAAAGTGAAACCACACATGGTTTCTTAATAAGTGGGTTTGGGTTTGAATATAAAAGTGCATAATAATTACTAGTAAAGAGTAAGTGAGATTTGAACTTAGGTGGGGAATGTAACATTCATTCCTCCCAACCACCCAATCTACTCACATTTTACAAAACTTAAGGGAAAAAGAAAATAAAAAAAAGTGCATAATAATTGCTACTAAGAAGCAAGTGAGATTTGAACTTACGTGGTGAAGGTAACACTCGTTCCTCCCAACCAGTCAATCTATTAGCATTTTACAAAACTATTGGGAAAAAATAAAAGTTAAGGACTAGAATTTGGAGGGTGAAAATTTTAAAGCATATAAATAAGTAAAGTCTAAAATAAATAAATAAAATTTCAACACAAACAAAAGAAAATGGAGTCTTATGGCAAAAACAAGGAAGATTTTCAAGCACTTTAAAAACTTATGTTTCAAAGTCATTCCAAATAAAAGGAACGATTAGAGAAAAAAAACATTACTATTTCTATTGCTCCCGGCGAACACAATATTTATATTAGTGATGAATTTGCTAATGAGTTAGCGATTCCAGACTCAAATATAGGTGAAAGGTTAAACTTTTGTAAAAACAAAGAATATGCAATAAGCGATTTACAATGGAACATTGAGATTATCCTGGTGTCTCACAATTTATAGTTAAATCCTTGTGGAGTAGTGACGGTGACCTAGTTTTAGGATTACCGTGGCTAAAATCATTGGGGACTTTTATCTTAAATGATGAAAAAAAGTTTATGGCATTACCCTACAAAAATAAAAAAATCACATTGTCGGACATTAACATGAAGACAAAATCATAGGTCGCATCATCTGAAGAGTTCAAAGAAATATCAAAGATGTTGTCACAGGGAAATGATAAATCAATAAAGACGATACATAACGATTTCAACAAGGTTATTGCAGGTAAAGAAGAAGAGATCTCTCATCTAAGAGATCATAACAAGAAATTACTTTTGCAAATCAAGAAGGAAAAATGATAAGTTTCAATGGAATCAACAGTTTGAAGAGGAGAATCGAGATATTCAAAAAGAATTATCATGCAAAGACGAAGAAAGTTCTTCCTTAAAAAGGGTTAATCAAGAATTGTTAGAGCAAATAAAAAACTTAAAAGAAAGAGAACCCAAAAATCAAGGCAATCAATATGACGTCGTCAACTCAAACTATAAAGAAGAACTCTTACACTTACAGAAATTTAATCAGGACATGCTTATACAAGTTAGGAAGCTAAAGCAGGAGAATAAATATTTACAAGGAAAGCTAGATTGCAAGAGATCAAGTGTCGACAAAGAAACGATGACTAATGTAATAGAGAAATCATCAAAGGCTCAAATTCAAACATCGGAAAAGGGAAGCAATGCAAAGCTCGTCAAGGTTCAAAAGAACAATCTTATTGTCACATCGCTACAAGCATCAACAGAAAATAGTTTCGAAAAAAAATTACAAAAATCGTTAGAAGCACCAAAAATTGAAGTTCCAGCAAACACTTCACAGGCAATTCGAGTTCCGTATCTCCATCCAAATCACAATAGTCATTATGATAGACGATAAGATCAAAAGGAAAATTACCAGTATTATTCCTACAAAGAGCAAAGACAAAATCGACAACTCTCAACGATCGATCCGCAAATAATTCCGTTAAAGGTATATCTTGGATGGACAACTTCACAAATGACACGACATTTCCACATAATGTTTAAAAGAACGTATCGTCTAATTTCATCGAGCGTTGCAACTACCAACACACAATGTCATGAGAAAGCGTTACGAGAAAGAACAAGGGATAACGTCTTTCATAATTGTGCTTTGAGGACAAAGCAATTCAAAGGGAGAGGCAATGTAATGAACACAAATATATAATAAATAAACCCTAAATAACTACTAATAATTAAATAGCGAAGAGGGTAACAAATATGAAATAATATATTAATTATAGTTATAAATTATTAAGTGAATGGGTGTAACCCTTCACTACACATGCTCAAACCTATAAAGGAGAGCCTCAATGTAAAATATTATCATCATATCTATTTTATCAATCTTTATATATATTCATGGATTATTTGTATTTTCGAAAGTGGAAGTTCGAGAAGTTACAGTAAACGATATTTTACCGTTACAGTGTAGTAATGAAGGCTCAACCTTTTTTCCTTTATGTCGATATTCTCATTTGTGTTCTAAATGATAAAATAGGTTTATCATTTCCCCTTTCTCTTCTTTTGCAGGAAAAGTGTGAATCTCTGCATCCTTTGCGTTAATTTTCTCATTTTTTAGTTTTTTTCAAGTTCTTCAAAAGGTTATCTTCCTCATCACGTAGGTATGTATTTTTGTTGGTGAGGGCTTCCATTTCATCTTATAATTGTATCGCTTGTGGCTCATCACCATCTTCTTCATAGTTAAGTTCTTCCTCACAAATGTTTTTAGAATCTTAATCGAAGTTTTCATCTTCATTTTCTAAGGATAACTCCCATATCTTATTTCTATATTCCCTTAGATCATCTTTTATCTTTTGAAGAATATATAGTGCCTCTTTGTATCAATTACATGAGTGTTCGCTTTGATATCAATGTTTAGAATAATTCATATTCTACTTTAAATTGACTATAATTATGTTAAGAACAATTCTCGTTCTAATTTAAATTTACAATAAATATATAATGTATATATATTTGATAAAATAAGATAATGTTTACAATACAATTCAAGACATTAAATAGTCTCTTTACAACAAAGAGATGCACCTTTTGACTCTTCAATATATATAGTTCATGGTTTAGTTATTTGTTCATGATTTTATTATGCCGTGGTTTTTTTATATTTTTGTTATGTATATGTATATGCATATACTTGTTCATGATATTATTATGTTATGGTTTTCTTATGTTTTCGTTTATATATATATATATGGACAAAATGCATCACATCTTTGTGGATTATGCTTCTAAATAAAAGTATATGAATGTGATAATATACATAATAGTAAAATAAGTTACTATGGTTCCATCTTTACATCAAAGCTTTTAAGTATTGAGAAGTTTGGGTTTTGATTTTCTTTTATCTCTCTATGTGCTTAATTGATATAGAGTTCAAATAGATCTATGTTAATTACCAATCCAAATATATGTTAACATTGAATCTATTAAAAGTTGAGAGAAATCAAATTCCTTAAAACATAATTTTTTTTAAAGATAAATTAACATAATTTAATCCTAACTTAAACTTATTTAAGTGTTAAGAAGTTTATATCTTGATTTATTTTTTAATCTTAATAAATCTAAGTTTAAAATAGATTTATACTAATTAATATCTAAAATTTGTTAGATGTATTAATTATCAAGAGAAATGAAACCTCTTAAAATGCAAATTTTCGAGACAATGCAAAAACTTATGAAAATGATTTTACCTTTATAAATTTGATCCACTTTGACATTTCATAGAAACAATATTAATACATCTTATTAAATTATATTAACACAAAGCTATCTAATTTTGTAACAAAAGTATTATAGTAAAATAATTTATCAAAAATTTTAAAATTACTAAAAATATATATTCCCAAATTCCAACCATTTTAGGAAAAATTGTTACAAAATTATATAATTAATTCCAACCATTTTAGGAAAAAATATTACAAAATTATATAATTAAATTACTTTAATCATCATCATTATATAATTAATTATCTCCAACAAACAAAGAAGAAATTCAGTACGTTTGAATCTTTACCCAATCTTGAACTTAAATAAATTAAACACATTAACATCTTCCGGTTCGATATTAACATTCTACATTATCACAAGTCACAAGGGGATACATAAAGTTCACAAAGGAAATTAAAGAAAAAAAGGAAATTAAAGAAAACATACAAGGGGATACGTAAAGTTGACGGAGGAAATTAAAGAAAACATATAATTTGCAGGGTTACGAAATGAACTCAGGAGATTCGAACCTACTACCTATGTAAGGATACCACCTTCAGGCTTGAAGTACAGTACAGCTGACTCGGGTGAATGGAGGACACAAGTGTAGTTATTACTCCCGTGCGAATTTAATTTGACCTTGTCAATCAACTTCCATCGCCCGTTTTTCTCATGCGACGTCCCACAGCCATTTCTTTCGCCACCCAATTTGCATTCATTCAGCATGCATTTCACTATGCAACCGTCTGAGAATCTCGCTGCGTTTTCTCTCAATTAGTTTCTCAATTCAATTCAGTATGACCCACGCCCGCCGTCCGAGGAGTGTTGCCAGCGGTCTTGAGTTTCAGCCTGGCAATGGAGACGATTCCTGGTACTACGTTTCCCTTCGGCTCCAATATGGCAAGCTCATAGTTCACTACGAAGGTTTATCTGACAAATGCGACGAAGAGTTGGAGGTGGTGGATATGAAAAGCTTGAAGGATTTGTATGAGAAGTTCCGTTTTCCGTCGAGACGGCTTGAAGATAAGAATTGCCAGAAAGTGGCCCCAGGGTGCAAAGTCTGCGTGTCGTGCTACCCAGTTGAGCAAGAAAGCCCTGAGACCGCTCGGTATTTCGATGCTGCGCTTGAGAAGGTCAGATTTTCGTTGATTCCCTTCTTGAAAAGTTTTAACCTCTTTTTAGAGTTGATTAAAATCCATGAGCAGTGTAGTGCCTAAAGGTCTAGAAACCCACGATCCAAGACACGGAAATGTGTCCCCATCTTGAAAAAAACTAACTTTTTTTGGAGTTGAGCAGAATCCTTGAGCGGTTGGAGGCTCATAATCCAAGGCAGGGAATTGTGCACATGGAGGTATTTCAATTCCCACTTGGAGGTATTTCAATTCCCCTTCCTGGATTGTGGGTCTCATTAGGGTTAAAATTCAAAGTGTAAAATGAAATAAGCCTACAGAAGCTTAAAAGCTATTTCAAGACATTACAAGATAGTTGTATTTGACTGTTATAATTTTTTTGATTATGATTTCTCTTGCACAAGTCACATAGCGGGGGAGGAGAAGGCCAGGCAAACAAACATAATTAATTGCCTTAAATGTACTCAGTTTTAAATAATGTTTTCAATTGTCAGTGGGGTCTAGTTTGGCTGGTTGAAGTGATGGGATGCTATCTTCTCTACGTACAGTTGATTCCTGTTTGTGTCATTGTTGCCCCTCATGAGCAGAGTTGCCTCTGCAAGGATCTGTATCATGTGGAAGGTGCTGGAGCCTTTTACTGATGTAGCAAATTGCTCTGTGGTTGCGGAATCTGAAGATACAGGAAGTCACAGTTTTCATTGATCCAAATCTTTGATCAATTTTTCAATGACATAGGTTGATTCTGGTGGGTAAACCCAGGGAGCATTGTTCCACCATGCATAGAACTTAGATCACGATAGTCCTCTAGTCATGCTTGAAATTTCTGCCCGATTTTTATCAGTTTTATGATCAGAAAGAGGGTCCAGATGAGATCACATGCTTCCCCGCAGTGACCTTGACCTTGACAGATTAGATTCCCCCAGTCACAGGTGACTTTGACAGATAAGGTTACTCCAAACATTGTCACTTGGCTGAGGATTGATTCCACAAGTCGGCAGGTTAAAGTCTTGTTGACGACTGGAAGCATCTTTATTTAAAAAGTATTTTCGATTATACCCCTTGGTCCTTGCGCACTTTCTATAACCACGATGCCAGGGTTGCATTCCTTCACACACAAGCCCCCACTAAACATCTATATCAGAGCATAGCACTTTTTCCAGGGATTAAAAAAATTGAAGGCATTAATTTTTTTAGAAGATCTTATTATGCGGTTTTGGTTAACTCGCTATTTTCTTTCTATTTAAAATTTGCCTACAAATTCATTACTTCAGTCAGATTTACCTTTCACGTTTTTTGGTGTTACAGCCCAGCATTGTCTGCTGTTCCGGCCCATCACAATACTTCTACTACCCTACTGCACCACTCACACAAATTCGGCATCAACTCAGTACCTCATCAATGAAATTTTTTGTTCAACACACTCTACTGAAATACGCGAATTCAGCACCAACCCAGTGTCACAAAGAAAATTACTGTTCAACAAACACTCTACTGAAATTAAAGCAAACTTACTTTCAGAATCACTATGGTGGTCCTGCTGGCATGCTGTTGTGTTTGCTACAAGTATCATGTTGGATTTGCTCCCTCTAAATCACCTCATCACTTGCTCTGAAAACTTAGCTACAACGAAGATAAATTTGACCACACATGTTGATTTTTAGCTTTGGAATTGTATGCTTCTAGCTTTAAATGCTCTTAACGTGGGACATAACACTTGAAAAAGAGGTTCCTGTAAGTAGCAGCTAAACGATTTTTATTTTAGGCACCAAATAATCCTGCATGTATTTAATGGAAATACGACTGAATGCATGGCCTAAAACTACTTTGCAAGAAAGAAACTCTGTTGTGAAAGAAGTAAAGAAATGTTATTAGTAGCAGTGCCTACCATGGCAGTGACAAATGGATTTACCTTCGCTATTATAACATAAAAACTACATAATTTAACATATTCTGGAGCTAAAATCGTAGTGTTGATCCGGTGTGGTCATAGGCATTTTTCCTCTTAGGCTATGCTGTTGGGAGTGAGCGAAAAGCGAAATTTTCAAAAGCTCTCTTTTTTGGGAGTTTTGTTTATATAGTATATATTTTGATGGATATATATGTGAAAAACATGTAGGATGTTGAATTAACTATAGAAAACATGAATTACACCATATAACATCAATCATCTAGTAATTATAACTTATAACATCGTCATCAAATAATCAACCATAACAGCTTTTATAGGAGCTTGGCAAAGAAGGAAGTTATCATAACATTGTCATCAAATGATCAACCCGGTATAGGAGAGGCAGGGAGTGCCTTTGGAGTGCGCTCCCAAAACTCGGAGCATTTTGGGAGTGAGCTTCGGGAGGGGGGGTGCTCGCCCCCACAGCAGATCTCTTAGGAATGGTTAAAATAAGGGTTCCGGTTAACATATCTTTGGCTCATCCATGAAAGATACATGAGTGCACACAGGAAGATATAAACATTATGTCAAGAATCATTCGAGAACATAAACCTTAATGCACACATACTTTTGCATGGTTCTGCAAACACGTGAAGTTTGAAAATACTCAAGAAAAAGAATAATAATATAGTCTAGAAAGGAAAGGAGAAACTGAATAAGAAGTGCCTTTAGTAAGAGATTGGATGCCAAATTGTGGTGTCTGCAATAACAGTTGAATGGGGTTGTTTGGTTGATTTAAAGGCTACTCCGATTTATGTTAGCTGTTTCACACTGAAAAGGATCTTAGAGACCCAAGTTAAATTGGGACCAAAGTTATCATGTAATGAATTATGAAACTTCTGCAGTTTTAATAATATTTTTTTCATTTTATTTGAACACAATGCTGCACTTCTTGTATTTTCCCCTTGGAATTTTTTTGAAGAAATAAATACATGCTCCAACTTATTGCCTCGTGGAAATTGGGATTTTCTGCATTTGTAACAGCCATTCTAATTCCGTGTTAATGTTGTCAGTTCCTGTGTTCTAGTAGGAGATCATGAAGTATTGTACTGTTTTGCAAATATATACATTTATTATATTGTTTGAAACTATGGGTTTATAGGTAACTGTTGTTTCCTTAGCATAAGGCAATAACTCTAGTTTTATTTCATGCTTACCTGAAAGTAGTGACAATTGAGTATCATTGGGTGCAGGTCTGTCGGTTCAAGCATATTCGTGTAAGCACAGAAGAACAGTGTATGTGTACATATGATATTTTATGGCTTGCTGGTCCTAAAAAGGGGCAAATTAATACGATGCATTGTGAAAATATATACTTGCTACAATCTGGTTGCATTGAAAGTCACCCTGTGCTTAAGGACTTTGCAAGATTTCTACGATGTAAAAGGGATTGTAAATCACAGTTTACTGTTGAGAAGTCTATTATTAAAAGATACAAATTAAGGAATACAGGTAACCCTCAAGCAGACCAATTCAACACAGGCAACCCTCAAGCAGATGAGTTACCTACAAAAAATGGTTATGAATTTTGTAATGTTGATGGATCCTCCACTATGAATCCTTACCCTGAAGTCTGGCTTGACAGCAAACCTCATGATATAGGAAATAATTTTTATGGAAAAACCATGGGCAATGTTGATGTTGGTTTTTCCCACAAGTATGTGGTTGGCCATCCCAGTTGTATAAATAGATTTAGTGATGGCATGAAAAGCTCGCATGTTTTCTTGACTGAAGATGATAATAGAGATTTTGTAAAAAAGACTGAAAAGACAAGTGAGAATGTTGTATTTAAGAGAGAGGGAAAAATTTGGGATGTAGCATGTAATGATGGGAGTGAGTATGCATGGAATGCCACCTCAATGCCTGATTGCTTGAAAACATTATATTTCGATGGTCACAAGAGGGAGGATATAAAGAGCGAGGAAAAGTTCTTTCCTTGCTCTCAAGTTCTTTTGCTAGAGAATCTGGAGAAAGATGTGGCCCCATCAGATGTGTTGGGCGTCATTCAGCAAGCAACTTCAGGTTGGGTAAAAGTTTATATTTCACCAAGTCGTAAATTTGAACATTTTACGAGAGGATTTGTCTGTTTCAAAGATCAGGCAAGTTTCCGAAAGGCGTATGAATATTTACGAAGTGAAAGAATATCTGTTGTCTCTTCAAAGGGCAGGTACTTGCTTACCGCTCAAGATGATTATGCTTTTAAAATAGTTGCTAAATTTCGATTATTGAGCATGAAAGTTGAAGAACAATAAGACAATAGATGGCATAGTATTTTGTTTTGCTGGAATTTGTTAAATAAATGGAGTTTGCCTGTGTTCATGTTTGGGATTGTTTGGCAGAGCTTGGTATGCTGTTTCCCCCTAATTGCATCCATAGGATTGTTGAGAATCTAATTGTAAAAACTCTAAACTTTTCCTCACTGAGGCTACAACCAAAAGATTCTTGATCAAAATAGTTTGAAATATGCAGGAATTGGAATATTGTTTCGGTGTCTTATGTTTACTTGTGGAAATTGTACAACAATATCATCAACGTTTGCATTTGATTTTGTGTGGTTGATTCTGTTTATCCTAAAATGGTTTTGAAGGGAAACTGCAGCGCTTGGGAGCTAAGTGCATGCACTGAGCATATTCACACAACCCATTGGTAAGAGTCTTGAGAGATGTTTATCAGTTCGATTAACAAAGTAATCTAATCAGAGCATAAGACAAGAGAGAGAACTAAGATTCCTTTGTCACAAGGCAAAACATGCCTCAACATCTGGATGGAAGTTCTTTGGATAGGGTTAAGGATATACCCCAAATTTTGACTTTCATCAGTATGCTATGACAGATAGACATTAGCAATGGGTTCATCAAACGCATTATTTTTCTCTATTTATTTAGCAACTGATCAGAACAATTGTGTGGCTTTTGTGTTTCGCAACTATTTTTTAACAACTTTTTGTTCTCTAGCTTAATGTAAACCTGTGAAGCACGTGATGCTTACATGTTGCTGATGCAACCATATGCTAGTTTTTGATACAAATGGGATCTTCTTTTGCATTCAGAAGTCTAATTTCGAATGAACTATTGGCATGTTTCTAGATGCATCTGGATAGTGCACTTGAAACTTATGGTCATTTTGTTTTTGTAAAGTTGCCAGTATGCAGCACTGAGTGAATGGCATACATGTCACACCTATCATCCAACTTATGGTCATTTTGTTTTTGTAAAGTTGCCAGTATGCAGCACTGAGTGAATGACATACATATCACACCTATCATCTGACTGTCCTTATTTCAATATTAATTATTTGCAGGCTTGAGTTGGTTCATATTGAAGCACAATCATTATCCTAGATAGCTTCCTTGCTAATTTTCCGTAGTCTACTTCCATTTTTGTGTTATGTGTGTTGCTTCTTAATCCGCACCTCCAGGTGAGAAAAACCTTTAACTCACTAGGTGCAGCTTTGGGGGCAAGCCTCAAGTTGGGTGCATTGTCACCTGACACTCGACTCCTCTGTTTAGGACAACTTCTAAACAAAACCAAGGGGGGTGGTCCTGTTATCACAAAATCTCTAGTGACTCAAGTGTGTGTAATCCTATCCAGAATGGTAGAGAGCTATAGACAATAGGTCCGTGATAGCTAAAGAATCCTACCCTCAAAATGATGTTACATCGAGTAGGTTCCTCTTTCTTTAGGATTCCCAGTGTCACTTGTGTTCAAACCAGATTAGCCACGAGAGATGACCATATCCCAACTTTATAAAGAATGAGCCAAGAACAAGCCTAGCTCTTCCTGAGTAACATGGGCAAGACTTAAAAACTTAGTAAAATGGTCATTGAGTGGAGATGTTAAGGGCTGGTTGTGGAATTAATTGAGTGTGTAAACCAGCCCAGCGAAGAAAACTATTCAGTGACTTGCTTAAATTGAAGTCTTTAAGTGGTATATGAAGTCCAAAATGTTCCAAATCTACCCCTAGGTTGATTATATTTAAGTGAAAGGTGGAATGTCTTGATACACGCACAACATGTGATTTGTATTGGTCTTAGAAGAGGCTTCACAAACAAATGTATTGCTGCAAATGGAAAACTAACACAAGGAAAAGCAGGTCAGCGAACAAAAGTTAAAACACACATGCAAGGGTGAAATGAGAGATACCCAGTTGGGGAAATGGCGTAAAATGACTAGTTCCTACACCTAGGGGCTATGGAGTCTACAATGTATAGATTTTGCAGCGCAAATTACTTGCTAAATGTAGCATGCAAATGATTCCCAAGTAGAATTTACTCACACCCCCCCTACATGTAATGGATTTTTTTTTAAATTTTTACTAATGAGATGACCAATGGTTTTCAGAGTGATTTTATCAAGAGATCCGGGTATTCACCTCGTTTCGAATGCTTGATGGAGTTCTTTCTCCTCGCTCAACAACCCCGAACAGATCTCGACCTAGAAAAACCTCACTCCAAGCCAAGGTGCACTTGTTTTTTCGGTGATTTTAATGTGCAAAACAATTGAGAGAATAATTAGAGAAGTGAATCATGGTAACTAAAAAATAAATCAGTATTTTCAAATCGAAATTACAAGCAAGGAACGGGAATAAATAGCAAGAAATTAGATAGGTGAAGGAAAATCGATTTCATTCACAGAAAACCCCCTGTCAAGAGACTAAATTGCTACAAGCAAGTCGCCCTCTCTTCCTGCAAGCAGATCACACATAAAATATGCAAGGCAAGAAATGATTGAGATCTAGCACTAGCAGGAGCTTGACAAGAAAATAAAATCCATCAAAATAACCTAAGAGACGAGCTTTGCACCACAAAATTTCTGATTTTTCTCACTGTTGAAAATGAGCCAAAACTCCCTTACAATGGAGAGCTCACTCTCTTTTAAAGATAGAGAGTGGAAAAATCCCTAGCTTATTTTTTTGTGTATGGATGAGATTAAAAGATGCTAGTACATGATCAATGGTTGAGAATTTATCTCACTTTTTTCATTTTACAATGGTTGGAAATCTATGGAGGGGTGCAGATTACTTCCAAATGCCCAAGTACATTCTCACAATACACAAGTGATAGATTAAGTAAGATGCTAGGGGAATCAAGTGTTCTCCTAGGTGATCACAATACACTTTTATTACAATGCCAAGCGCAAGATCTAAGTAACCAAATGACGAATGCGCCCCTAAGGAGAGAAAGTGCCCCACCATGGAGATGAACACCGCATGCCAAGTGAAATTAAGTTGTGATGATAGAAAAAGTGGTTCAAATGTGTCTAGTGGACCATCATAACAATACCCAAGTCATATTTCCATTCACTTATCCCAGCATCATAAATCAAAGACCTTGGTTATCTTCTCTTTTTTTATTTTTCCTGGGATCAAATAATTAATAGCTCAACTGACCAAATCTTCATCTTCTCTTGCCCGGATTGAAAACTTGATTGCACGGACGCATATGCAAGCTTCAAAAACCATAAGATCCATTATTCATATGCCCATAACCAATCTAATATCATATGCTAGAAGCTATCTCCAAATATTTTTAAATATATAGGCTAATTATTTTTCGCAAACCTTAGGAAAATAATTTAATTTTGCCAATTAGTTCAATAATGCCTCAAATGATACTTGGAGGGGTCCAATTGGACTCCAATGGTTGAGTTTTGATCAACGATGATAAGTAGTGAAGTTCATGCTGTTGACTTGCCCCTTTGACCAGGCCAAACCAGGTTTGACGAAGTTAAAAAGTCAAATTTTGACCAAAACTCAAGATGATGTAATAATCACATGTGATGCTTGCAAGAGGTGTTAGTGCCTTAATCATGAGTAAAATTGACAAACAACTACATGCTAAGTCATGCTATACATAGTGATCATCTCAAATACGAGTGCAAGACAAGTACTAAGTACAATAAAGGACAAGAGTAACTAGTTTCATATACATATTCCTACCTAAACCAATCACACAATACAATGCATAGATTAGCCTTTCCCTTTTGTGAAGTGGAATGAGTGGAAACCGTAGGGTCAGTCAAAGTGTGAAATTGACCACATGATAGACTTGAATCACTTTCGGAGAGATGGGATAAAGGATACTCTATGACATTTGTTGGAGTGGCTAACACTAAGAAGCATGGTGTCTCACAAATGGATGAAGTGCTTAGAAGGAACCCATTTGATTTTAGCAAGTCTCCCCTTTATTCATTTCATAACCTTTTTTTATATTGATTTTTATTTTAATGCTTTTGCTATCTTTTTTTGGAGCACTTTTCATTTTGCAATCCTTTAGTTGGATAATGGCTGAGAGGTACTGGCCTTGGATAGCCTTTTGGGCCCTAGTTATGACATGGCCTAAGCTTTGTTGGAAACCACCGTCCATAGGTGTGACGTAGTGGCCACAATAATGTTTTGTTAGAGCAAGTAGGCATAACCTCTTAATTCAAGGATTACCTACCTTCCCAGTCACTAACCAATTTCAAAGATGGGGACCACTTGTTTGAAGTTTAGGGGATACTCTTCTGGTGACTAGGCCTACCTTATCCACACCCAATCCACCTGGATCTACAAGCAGAATGAGATCAATGGGGTGAGCAATCTTTCTCCACACACCTTAGAGCTGAGACACCAGGGAATACATGGAGGTCATCCTAACAAAGAGGTCACAGAGGGGTAAGTCCTCAAGGTCAACAATCATGTCCAACTCAAGGAGTTTTGCAACAAAATGGATGAGATGGACATGTGGAAAAGCTTATGTACGAAACTAAGAGAGGGGTGGTGATCTATACATCACATAGGCAATTGGCCCAAGTAAAAATATGTGCATGAAACTACCACAAATGCACCTATACCTCACTAAGAAGAAGTCTTATTGATCGAGAACACCTATGCATAACAAGTTCTAACATAAGTTAGTGCATCAATGAAACTCGTGAAATCCATAATATACCTTTTTCATAGACCTGATCTGAGCTATAGCTACAAAGAATCCACATGTGTTGAATTTGGAGGGCTAAGGAAAATGAAATTCAATATGTGTAATAATAATCTTGAAGGTCCACCATACCAAAGTCTAAGATGTATAACAGGGGATGCCATGAAGAGGGCTGAACATGACAAAGGTAGTCCCTCTAATGCTAAGCCACTGTATTTGATCCAGCCAATGAATAGTGAGATAATTCTCAAATCCACTTATAATATTTGATGGAAATTGCATCAACTGCAAGGACTGGCTCAAAAAATGTGGTTTGCTCTGCAAAATGAGAGGAAGGTTACATCTGAAGAATATGTGATAACATATGGCTCCAATTGGGACAAGTGCTCTAAGGGAGAGAGCGCTTGAGAACCTTAGCATCTCTGGTCCACAACAACCCTTTATGCATCAAATACCTGCACCTGCAAAATGCCAACACTATACCTCTCTCACAGGCCGATCATCCATGCTCCATATATACCAATATATAATGAAAATAAAACTGAAATAAAGTGACAAACTGAAATTAAAAGCTCATTTTTTTCTTCTTCTAATTATTAACTAGAATAAACTACTAACTATTGCAAACACATAGACATTAAAGAAACACATGCGGGAAATCATACTAAACTATGAAAACACAAAGCTAAAAATTGGTCCTACACTAACACTTTGACATGGAAGAAACACCTACATTTGATTAGGGATATGTCATCTCAAAAAACTATCGTGGACAAGAGTCCTGAAATAATAACCATTCGCGGAGGATAAGTAATACATACGGCCATCAAAACGCTCTTGTTGTCACATACATTGTAGCTGGGATACTATCATGCAACATATGAATTTTCTCTTTATTCTCTGAGCCAGACATATTGATGGGGATACAACATGGATCATTTTTCCCTGATGAGTCATAGTTAGAGCCTTTCTTTCAGGAGCAGATACTGAGTATTTCCTAGCCATGACTAAGATTTTCTAGTCCATTGAGATGACCTTGGTGATTTCATAGTTCATTCAAGCAGAGCAACAAAGATGGTACACAGTTGACAAATTGACACTTCAGGTAGAGACATGCATATGGTGGGATCAGGTGTATTGCTAATTGGTAGTTTTTTGCTCCCTGATGTATACTAACACCTTTGACTTGTTATGCTATGATGATTATGGTGACCTATGCTTATATGATCTGTTTTATTGATGCCTAACTTGTGCTGTAAATCAGCATAGATCAAAATCCGAGGCTCTATCAAGCGCCGAGGTGGATCAAATCTTTGTAGGTGCAAAGCTCTTCTTAAGTATTGCATTCAACTATTAGTGTGATTCAGACAAAACAAACACATGCTTTTATTTAAGGTTCACATATAATATTTTTATTTTTAATATTTAATACTATTTATGGCTGATATATAATATATTTTTATTATTTTTTATTTTGTTAAGAAAGAACATTATAACAACTCCCCCATACATAGTTTTAAAACCATATGCAAGGCCCTCCTAAAATCATGGGTTGTTTAGTAGGCCTTGCACATGGTATTAAAACCATTTGCAACTACCTCTTAAACCATGTACAATAAAACCATGGGTTGTTTAGGAGGCCTTGCACATGGCTTTAAAACCATTTGTAAGGCCCTCCTAAACCATGAACTATAAAACCGTGGGATGTTTAGGAGGTCTTGCACATGGTTTTAAAACATGTGCACGACCAACATTTTTTTTGCTGATAATTCAATTTTTCATTTTTTATTATTTTGTTAAGTAGAAACATTACAACATCTCCCCCATATTGTGTTGTTTTTCTCACTGACATTTTTTTTGGCGCATTTTTTATTATTTTGTTAAGTAGAAACATTACAACATCTCCCCCATATTGTGTTGTTTTTCTCACTGACATTTTTTTTGGCGAATAATTACATTTTCTATTTTTTATTGTTTTGTTAGGTAGGAATATTACAACATCTCCCCCATATTAGGTTGTTTTTGTAGCCCACATTTATTTTGAAAAGATAATTAAATTTTTTATTTTTTATGGCCGACATCTATGTAACGTTACTAACGTTACATCACGTTACAAGATCTCCCCCATACTGGGCTGTAGAGCACCTCTCGGCGCAATGATTGGAGAATCTGATGTTGAAGGCCATTGCTTATGCCATGCTTTACACAAACTTAGATTATCTTGCTATGTTGGTTCCACTTGTCATTTGTCTCCACTCATCCAGTCTCATCCATGTTACTTTATCCCTTGACTTATCACTGAGACCCGTGAGATTGAATATCCTTTTCCGTACTTTGACCCCTATGCATGATGGACCCCATGTTGTTTTATGTCTCTGGCGCTGAAGTATGCGGCCTGGTTCACTGCAGCTAGGTTCATTGGATGGTTTTCCTTTAGTCCTCAAAACAAGTGCCCCTACCAACAATGTCTTTAGACACTAAATCATTGGAACACATAAATGCCATATCTAAATGATGCAAAAGGCAAGTTGCGATTAGTAGTGCTTTTAAACGTTAATGCTTAAATGTAAATGTTATAAAACTAATTAGTGGCCAAAGGATGAGCACTCATCCATTGTATGATGTAAGGCTCATTTGTCCCTAGAGGACAATAGGGTGTGGCAAACCCGTTGGGGCTATGGACGTTCGTTGGCAGCAAGGTTAGGCCTTAGTAATTTTTTGGAGTTTAGAAGGCTTTACAGGGCACCTACCTTTGGAGGATGGATAACATATTTTGTTAAATTAATAAATGCCTCGAAGTTAAATGTTGTAAATGTTAAATCTTGTTGAATGGATACTTGCTACAACCTAAAGGAAACAAGCCCAAGTGCTTTATCCATTCGTGGGACACCACCATCCCTTATTGTCCTCTATCATGCATATGTCATTGTGGTTGTGTGTATTTGTTATCATTCAGAGAGATCACATGGTCAAGGTCAACTAAAATTCATCACTCTTTTCCTAAGCCTTGTTTTCCACCTTCACCCAGCATTAGAAAATTGGTTAAACTTTGTAAGTATGGCTTATACAAGGGACTTCACAGAAGATTCAAAGATTGTTCAAAGACACAGGTATATCTTGTTAATTATTATCATTATTGTCACCATGATTATGATTAGTATGATTTAAGTGGGGTTTTAATATACATATTGGAGTAGTTCTTACCTTGGATGCATGCAGGATCAAGTCATTTCATTATCTCACCTTTAGTTCGTGTATGTTGACTTGGTCAACAATGCAGTGACTACAAAAAGCAACATTGGTTATATCAACTCTAGACATGCCCAACGACAATATTGCAGTTTCAGTTTTCAGAGTTTGGCCTTGGTTTCCATGATCACTGATTATTATCACTTTATTATTGGACAAATCATATTTTTATTTCGGGATTACGTATCAGAGTGGTGCTCCTAAGGCGCCATAGCGCTCCTGGGGGTATGAGTTGTCAGCATTACCGTTCTACTATGTCTCTGGATTGATCTTTACAGTCAGTTTGTTGAGATTTTTAGCCGACAAAGAGTTATTGTGATTTTTATTCGTTCTGCGTGTTGTACTAGTTGAAAATCGATTTGGCTAGTTAAGTTGAAGAATTGGCTGGGAAATAATTTTTGATGACATATTATGGCTCTGCGGATCAATTTGCACCAGTTTCAGTCAGTTTGATGCTTCAGATTATTTTATTGGCTTTCATTGAGAGGACGTCCCCCATGAGGCGCTCTTCACTTTGGCATGTGATATACTGCATGATTATTGTTTTCACACAAAGTGTAGCTACCCACTAAAGGTATCTTTTCAGGGACGGTATGGGTGAGGTAGCTAATCGGTGACACCGCAAGGGCCTCGTTCACTACTAATGAAAGGTAGTTTCCACACCGGATGGGCTCGTCACTTTAGATGAAACTGTAGAATGATCAAGGGGAGATCGTACTAGCCTATGAACGCTAGCGAGCCTACTCAAGACACTCTAAGGGATAAATAATGGATATAAGAGATGAGACAGAGTAGATTGATTTAGATCTAGGAAGATGAATGTGGTAGGTGAGGTTAGGGCCAAGTTGGGGAGGATTAAGGTTTTGGAAAATTACCCAACTTGAAGATAAGATAAGATAATTTTATTAATGTCCACTAATGACCACAAAGTAGGTCAACGAGATTGTCGGTTACAATGATATGTTATGCATTTGGGAGGATCAAAAAATGATCTCCCATAAAGGGAATACAATATAAGCAATGAAAGTGAAATGCAAAGAAGAAAAGATGTGCAGGGCGAGCTAGGCTGTAGCGTGGTAGATCACTTGCTCCAGCTCCGACCCTGTAACCATGCACAGGGGCGAAGGAGCTCGGGTGGACAAGATCTAGGAGCCAAAGTAACCAAGGAGGGTCTGGTACTCCTAACATCCGAGGTTGAACGAGGAAAACTGCAGGACTGCAAAAGTATCTGCTGCCCTGATCTAGAACTGGTAGGCGCGGGGCACCCTCTGGAACGATGTCGGCGAGGTCTGTAGGGTCCTGAGCGCCTCATAGAGGGAGGCCTGGTACAGAGCTGCCTCTAAGATCTTGTGGGTCGAAATTTAGGAAAAGTAGATGTAGATAGATCTAGTCCAAAGGATAAATACCCAAGTTAGATCCACCTAGGGTTTATGCAATTAGGGACAAATTGGACTCAAGAGTAGATTCGGATATAAAATGACTAGATCTAGATGCTTGAAGAGTAGATCTGCTGATTTGAGATGGGTTCAAGCTTACCCAACTGATAGATTTGAAGAATTGACCAAAAGCCCAAGGAGGGTGTCCCACCTAGAGAAGACTAATGCTAGATCCAAGGGTAATTAGAGTCAGATTGAGTTGAAACTGTAGATATAGGCTTTTTATATTTATTCTAAGTGGGTTTTAATGGACGTCACCAAATAAGTACTCGATCTATCAAGTCTAGAATAATATGGTTTGAAAGAAGAGGGTTTTGTGGTGACAATTATATTAAGCCCCAATAAAATAAATTAGATGCAAACGTACCTAGAAATACTTGCTACTATCCTTGTATGGTGACGATCTTCCCTTTCTGATCAATTACAAGCGTTTTCCATGCAATTCCAAGTGAAATCAATTTGCCCTCCAAGAGACCAAGACACCCTTTTGCTGCAAAAGAGATCTACCAAAGTAAGAATCGATTTGCAAAAAAGGGAGAGAAAATCGATGAAGAAAGAAACGATGAACATCAAGATGATCAAAAGATACAATAAAGATACTCCTTGAACCCAAAACGATTTGTGGAAGAAGTATGGAGCTCAGTCATAATAGCACCCCCATCAAACCGTCCTCTTCACCAATGGTACGACCACCTACAAAATTGTTAGCAAAGCATAGGTCTGCAAGAATGCTAGAAAGGTAAAGACTTTCCAATCTCCATACAAGACATTTGACAAAGCTTCCAAGAGTGTTTGCAAAAATATTTTATTAATCCAAGAGCTCAAGAGCCAAAAAGTCCCTTTACAATGAGAGAGCATCTCAATATATAGATCGCTCGATACATAATGCCTAGATTCAAAAAGATAAAGGGTCAAGATCATAAGATAGGATCACTCTAATCAATGAATAAGATTAGCCAGATAACAAATACATGGATCAACTCAAAAATAGAGAGGGCGCATCCACTAAGATGCCTGAGGGAGGGGCACACTACATGACAAAGGTGTAAAATATAACATAGCACATGGTGGGGGCTAGGAGGTGATATAAGTTCTTCTCTAGCATGGCCCCATGGAACAACATCATAATAATATGTCAATGTAATAATCAGTGTTGCAAACATCGACCGAGAAATCACGAGTTTTTCAGCTCGCCGATTTTTTCTCAAAAAATTGCCAAAAAAATCGGGCTTCCCGATATATCGCATATTTTTTCTCAATTTTTACTGAGATTTAAAAAATTGAATTTTTTATTTTATTTTTTATATTGTAAATTTGTCGATTTATTGCCGATGCGCTGCTGAGAAATTCCGAAACAATGTTTCCTAGACCTTGCCAATTTTTTCTCCCCACTGATGTTTGCAACATTGGAAATAACAAAAAGTGACCAAGTGACCAAATCGTGGCCCCTCAAAATACATCAAAATCACGCATACTGATGAGTATTAGGATGCGTGGACCCGATGACGGGTGAAACTGTTGTCGGAAGGTGAATATATCATCAATAATATGCCTCGGATCAACCTCATGCCATTTCCTTGTCTTAATTACCCAAATCGATTTCCTCATTAGCCATTTTCATTATTTTTGTATGTCAAAATATTGCATCGGAGAAATAAAAATGTTCATATCTCACTATTGACTAAACCTTGGTGTCAACTAATTATAAAAATGGAACCGACTCCATAGAAATATGGTAATATCAACTGGCTACACACTGTGTGCCCCTATGGTGCCCTGTGAGAACCAAATATCCACTGAAAAGCATTTGATTTTAATTTATTGAGGCAAAACTACTGCAAACTGACAAACTGGTCCATTAATCAAGTACAAGTGCCTAAAAGTGAAAACTGAGTGCACCATGGACTCAGAAAGTCCAAATCCACTAGGAATGAGTACTCATACACCATATTCCCATAAAAAATATGCATGAGAGGCCCTATCCATTCCAGAATAATAATAATAATAAAGCTTGTAAATGTTGATAACCATAAACATAACACAAGCGACCATGATAAATCATCATCTGAAGCATGAATATGTCTAATGGACACTGATAGACCACTAATAATCGTCATCCACCACCATAGGCCAAAACTCACATCCTGGACCTTGCTGTTGACTTGGTCAAACTAAATTGACCACGTCAAGAATGATCAAAATAATGACCTAGATGAAAACCTTTAATGCTGCAAGGTACAAAATGGATTTAGAATGCTCAGTTTTATATGTTAATAGTAAGACTCAAGTACAAGTGGCTTCTACTGGCGATTATAAGCACAATACATAAAAATAATATATCCAAATCAAAGTAATTAATTGCTATAAACAAGAACCTCAAGTGTATACTCATTCATAGCTTTGGCCATTCTGCTAGTCAAGGGTGAAGGTGAATGAAACAAGGTAAGGCCA
This sequence comes from Pseudotsuga menziesii, assembly GCA_001517045.1. Taxonomy (NCBI): domain Eukaryota; kingdom Viridiplantae; phylum Streptophyta; class Pinopsida; order Pinales; family Pinaceae; genus Pseudotsuga; species Pseudotsuga menziesii. The sequence goes on along the minus strand of LPNX011041448.1, from coordinate 144,916 downwards.
TGGGCATGACTTGACACTCAACACTGTAAGCATCTATGCTTAAGGAATAGGGGATCCACATGACACATAAGTTGGACTAGGTGAACAATAGGGAATGGCGGTGCCTCACAGATGGGTGGAATTATGAGAATGCTCCACTAGACTCTAGATAAGCAACCTTTTAAAAACAATTAACTTTCTCAACAAAGGAAACTAGTCAACCTCCAAAGGCACGTGCCCTGGTAAGCCTTCCAGGATTCCAGAAAATGAGAAAGGCATATAACCTTGACAGGTTAGCCTCACCCTATTTCGCTGTAGGGGAAAATGAGCCATACATTATACAATGAATGAGCTCTCACCCTTTGGCCATTAACTCTTTTTAAGACATTTACTTTATTAAATTAACTAACCATCCTCCAAGCACAGGTGCCCTGAATAGCATGGCGGACCTCAAATAATGACTCGGTATGACCTCCATTGCTTGCCATTGTCCATAGGTGCGATGGAGTGACCATCCTGTTGCTCTTTGGGGGAAAACGACCTCACATCATACAAACGATGAGTTCTCGTCTCTTGGCAACTGGATGACTTTTACACTTTATTTGCAATAGTGTTTAAGATAACTGTTACTTTGCTGGCTAGGCATCCATTTAGATGAAGAATTTAAGTTTCGATGCCTTAGTGTCTAAAGACACTTTTGGTTAAGACTACTCGTGTTCAAGACTTAGAAGAAAACAATCCCTATGATGAGAATCATACAAACCACATCTAGACACAATTTAACATGGAGACCTATTCCAAAATAGAGGTGAAGGTGGGGAAAATCCTAGATGTCGCTAGTCAAGTTACAAGTCAGGGTTAAACAAAAGAAGGGAAGACAATAGATGAATGGAGACAGTGAAGATGGTTCCTGTTGCCGCCTTTCACACGCTTAGGGGTTAAGCGTAGCAGAAATCTTCAAGATGTCGGGTGTGTCCTTGGGGGCAAGTCTCGATTCAAGTACTGTCACTTGATCTTGACTCCTTTGTTTAGGCAAAACTCCTAACGAATCCAAGGGGTGTGGTCCCTAAGAAAGAGTTTAACTAAGGCTCTTATGTTTCAGTCGTTAATGATGGAAATAAGTTTTTTAGGAGTTTTTGAAGTAAAATAAATACTAAAACAAGTTTATTGCAAATATAAATAAATATTTCGCCAGCATATATCAACTCAAAGATTAGCAACAATAAAAACTGATGATAAACGACTTTAAAATGTTACAAAATTAGATCGGTGCCAATGGATTCAAAATAAAGAAATGATGCTGTTGAAAAATGAAATGTTTTGCAATTTGTCTTGGTTAGTTTTAATTGTTGAAAGGTGAGTTGAGTTACAGGAAGGGGATTATCCATATACTGCAAAGTACTAAGAATATGTACAGAATATGACGAAGGTGGTTCCTCACTTAGAAATGTGGCTGAATTGGAGTCTCTGAGAGGTGTCCAACACTACACCAACAAGAGTGTAGCCTGACGGTATCCCGAGGTCTCTATTAAGTGATTCTCGTTTCCTTTAAAGAATTTTCCCACGATTGTCAAATGTTGTTAAGCTTGATTTTAGTAATGTTCTTGGGAGTTGCTTTTATCAATGGATTGTTAAATTAATGTGTAGAAATTAGAAAATGTCGCAAATCGCTTTTGATTCCCCAACGATTAGGCAAAGCCCTCAGAGGGAAAGAGCATATACAAGGTTTACGAAAACATGTTTATTCTAATTAAAGAAAGTAAAGAGTTTGTAAAAGCAAGTAAACTAATGACAAATTGAAACCGCAAACTATGTGTCACTTTTTGATCATCCACCAATTATTGGCAAAACCTTTGGTTGGTGGCAAGAGCATGCTTCGTGGCAACGAGTTGAGTATGAAATTATTACTTTATTCTAAGATGAAATCAAAACAAATTAATCAACCTATTCAGCCTTTCTAAAAGGCGGATTTTGTGCATGTGTTGGTTAGTAAAAAGCAAACCAAAAAGGACACTGCGTATCTCCCCAGGGGGGATGGAGTGTGGGCGCTATGCAGCCCACTTGCTTTATTCATTATTGAAATTTACAATGTGATGAAAAGCTGAATTAAAATGCACTTTGATCCTTGAAAAATGATCGAAAGGATTACAATATTGGAGGGAGAGAAATGGAGCGAAAAAAGGGGAGGAAGGAAGGACTTTTTGGTGTCTTGGGTGACCCAAAACTTGATTTTTGAGTAGGATGTCCTTTTCCTTTTCTAAAACCTGCAAAAAACCAGCAAGCAAAAGATGTTAGAATGCCACAAATTAGTCAAAACAAAATACATAATTTACACTACTCAAAATGTTCGAAAATTGTGAATTTTTGATTGAAAATGGCACTTTGATAGACTAATTTGGATCTAGTTTGAGATGAAAATTTTAAAAGGAACCTAGATCTGATATATATGCAATAATTAAAATCAGATTGATGTATCTAATTTTTATGAAGCATAGGGAATCAATAACCAAGAAAAAGATTGAATTTTTAGAGGAGAGAGAAATCCTCAAGCCCGTGCTTGAATGGAATGAAGGAGAGAGGGATATGCAAAACAAAGATGTTAAACACAACAAAATTGATGTTTTAGAAAAGAAGTGGATGCAACCAAGCTCCAAAATCCCTTCTACCTAAGATGATTCTGCAAAATCAAGGCAATTCTTCATACAAACAAGGTTAATCCAATCAATCTCATCAACAAAAAACAAGAGAACATAAGTATAACCGACTACAATTTGTTGCTCTTACAATATTCTAATAATGAAATGCAAATAAGTAAATTAACAACTGCAAATACTTATTCGAAATAAACTGGACAAGCAACATTATTTGACAAAAAGAAAGCATGAGATTCAACTGATTTCACCTCAAAACTAACCAAGTTACAATCTCACAATGCAATGCCACAGATTAGCCTCTAAAGCCTTTAGTTTCATTAAGAAAATATGCAATAACAATAATACAATGAGCAGAGGTTCAATGCATCCTTAGTTTACTTGCTTTTACAAACTGTTTGCTTTCTTTAATTGGAATAAACATTTTGTCGTAAACCTCGTGTATGCTCTTTCCCTCTGCGGGCTTTGCCTGGTTGTTGGGGAATCAAAAGTGATTTACGACATTTTCTAATTTCTACACATTAATTTAACAATCCATTAATATAATCAACTCCCAAGAACATTACAAAAATCCGACATAACGACATTTGCCAATCGTGGGCAAATTATTCAAAGGAAGCGAGAATCACTGAATAGTGACCTCGGGATACCGTCAGGCTACACTGTTGTTGGTGTAGTGTTGGACACCTCTCAGAGACTCCGATTCAGCCTACATTTCTGAGTGAGGAACCACCTTCGTCATATTCTGGACATATTCTTAGTACTTTACAATATATCGAGAATCCCCTTCCCGTAACTCAACTCATCTTTCAATAATTCAAATTGACCAAGACATATTGCAAAACAATTCATTTTTCAGCAGCATCATTTCTTTATTTTGACTTCAGTGGCACTGATCTAATTTTGCAACATTTTACTGTCATTTATCATTAGTTTTTTTTGTTGCTAATTTGTGTGTTGATATATGCTGGAAAAATATTTATTTATATTTGCAATTATCTTGTCTCAGTATTTTACTTCAAAAACTCCTAAAAAACATATTTCCATCATTAACGACTAAAACATAAGAGCCTTAGTTAAACTTGTTAAATTCTGTGAAGCATAGGATCATCAGCCTGCATGAATTTAAATGGAAGAGAATGTTGCAGAAGAGAGAGAAGAATTTAGCATAGACTATTCAATTAATGATGACAAAATGACACACACATCGGAAAAAAATTGGAATAATATGATTATATTCATGAATCAGTAATTAATATGGAATACACTGGTTATACATATAGAAGAATTCGAATGCTAAATATAGGATTCAAATCTACCAACTCAGACTCACTCTCGAGCTAACTTAGTGTGGGAAAATCACCACTGGAGCTCACTAATGCAACTTCAGATAACACTCTTATTCTACAATCAGTTAATTGATGAGGATAGGTGAGAAATTGCGCCCACACTCCCTTCAATCATGCAAACTGGCGCTAGGGTAACTGATTGTGATCTAACTGATAGTAATTGGGGCATAACTAAACATAATTGCTTACCGACGAAGGTCTAATGAAGAAGACTCCTGGTGGCACTCAGAGTAGGTTCCTAAATTACAGGGATTGGTCCTTGGGGTTTGTAAACTCATGCAATTAGGTGCAGTAAGTGGTAGATGTCCCCTAGGTGTGTGCCCCATGATCTAGTGGAGTGATGAAGACCCATCCTAAGCTAGGAAAATAGACAATTAGACTATGTGGTCAAAGGGAGGATTAATAATAATCCTAACACCCCCCATTAATCCTGACTTTGGACAACCTGGGCCCTGACAAGTAAGATCAAAGGTCACCCATACAATCTAAATGCAAAAAATTAATAATAACTGCTTGATACAACCGAGGAAATGGGGAAAACTTCATGGGACCCCCCCCCCAAAAAAAAACAGGTAGAATCAGGATCAAGCTTCCATACTTAAGAGAAAACAAATTATTCTTGAACAAAAACTTGTGAAAATATTGCTTCAATTTGCATCTTTGTGGTGCAATAATGCAGTATGATGGTTCTTGTGTGCACTAGTATCCTGGGACTATGCATGTGAACTTTTCCATTTTCTTCCAATTCGATGATAGACAGGAGAAGGAATGTTGCCTTTGTTTCTTCTTTCTGGAGGAAGAGTGACATGATCCAATTGGTTCTTTTGTGAGCAGGGTTGTTGATCAAACCTTACCATCATGTAGCATCTCACTGGGAGCTTGTTGCACCTCTCTGAAGGAAGTGAACTTGCTTGACATAGTGCAAGATTCTCTTTCTGAAACTAGGATCTTGTTCTCCTCATGTCAGATGGATCTCATTTCAGGTTCCAAGCTGGCTCAATAACCTTTTGTACCCATTTAGGCCCAGGATTGGGAGTAGGGACTAGATTTGGATCTAGATCAATGTGAACTTCATCTTCAATTTCATTAGTTGATTCAACTGAGTCCTCTGCTTTGGATTTTGAATATGAAACACTAATGGAAACATTATCATATGTAAAAGGTGTAGATAGAATGGTTTTAACTTTTAACTTTTACCTTCCCTTTTAAATGGCAGTTGAGACTGTACTGGATCTGAGTATGGAAAAAAGTTTGAGAATTCATATGCCTTTGAGGCATGGTTAGCAACACCCTTCGGTATAATCTTTCCATTTGAGATATTTGAGATCTCCACTGAGTCGGGACCAAATACCACTCGCTTTGGTGGGCCAGTATGGGTCTCTGGTATATAGATAACAAATTTGCAGCTAAGGAGGGAACATAGAGTACATCTTTGAACATTCCATGTTTTAACTTGATAGAATCCTTTCCTTCAACTCGAATTTGAGTGTCATCACCCATGTGAATACTCAGACCATCGGTAGTTTGTAATGAAGAGAATGATTCCTTGGATGCAACCATATGATTGGAGGCTCCTGAATCAATGAGGAAGGCATGTGATTTTGAATAGCTAGCCTTCAGAACATGGCATCTCTCATCATGATCTTCAGTCATTTCTCCAGAGTCGGTCTTCCTTGTGCCTTCAGGGAGGGAAATGTTGTGTTGCTCAAGGATTTTTGCCATTTGATCAATGGTCTTCTTCATACATTACTTCTCTGTATGGTTACCTTTCTTACAGTAAGAGCATTTTCCATTCTAATGTTTGTCCTTCCTAGAGCTTGAGGCTTCAAGTGCTGGATCAAACTCATCTCTTGGTTCAAATTCAGTGTTTCTTTTCTTAAAACCTTTATGCTTCCTTCTTGCTTGCGCATTCCTTGTCTCACCAACTAAGAGAGCTTGATTTGGAGAGGCTTTGAGAGCTCCCATCTGTATCATCTTGTCTTGCTCTTGGATTAGAGACTCTGTGAAGGCATCAAGGGATGGCATTCACCAATTAGGAGTAGTTAGTCTCCCAGAGTGAAAAGTAGAGACAAACACTGAGAATTTTGAGCCAAGTTTGCTTAGTATGGAGAGCACCAATTGCTCTTCCTTCTTCTCAATCCCACATTGCATGACCAATGATTTGAATTTGGAAAATAACTGCTGTATAGTTTTGAAATTACTGGGTTGAAGTGCTATCAACTCATTATCCAGGATATGGCTCCTCACCTCATCCTGTTTTCCAAACAAGGATTTGAGCTTATCCCATACTTCTTTCGGAAATCTAAGTCCATTATGGTGGAACAACAACTCCCTGGATATGTGGGATGCACACGAAGCCGAAGGCTTCATCAAGCCTATTTAAGTGCTTTGATTTTTCAATATACTGTTAGGGTTTGACCTCTTTTCCCATTGTCATCTTGTACATACCTTTGTTGCACAAGGAAATCTGCATGCCTGCTCTCCATTCAAGGTAATTGAAAGGAGTAAGGATTCTAGGAGTTGGAGTTGCCGAATTCTCCATTTCACAGTTGTATTGATTAAAAAATCTTCAGAATTTCTTTGAATGTATACCTCAAAACAACTCAATTCAAATTTATGTTAGCTCAAACACCCTTCACTTCGACATGTGCACTTTTTCTGAGTACATTACACTTGGATAGACTTCTCTGGACAGAATCCAGAGGGAGCAGTGCAATTATTCCAGGAATTATGCAGAACCTTAATGGCTTCTGGTGCATTAATGGAAGTTTTCGAGGTTTGAGGCAGGCACGGATACCTGCCTTGATACCATGTTAAATTCTGTGAAGCATAAGATCATCAACCTACATGAATTCAAATGGAAGAGAATGCTGCAGAAGAGAGAAGAATTTAGCATAGACTATTCAATTAATCATGACAAAATTGCATACACATAGGACAAAATTGGAATAATATGATTATATTTATGAATCAATAATTAATATGGAATAGACTGGTTGTACATATATGAGAATTCGAATGCTGAATATAGGATTTGAATCTACCAACTCAGATTGACTCCAGAGCTAACTCAGTGTGGGAAAATCACCACTGGAGCTCACTAATACAACTCTGGATAAATAACTTAGTCTACAATCAGTTCACTGAAATGGAGCACCTAGTAGAGGATGAATTCCATGACATTCATCATAAACACATAACAAATACGATTTTTGATGAAAGGAGCACTTAACAGAGAACAAATTCCTTGCATACAACTAGAAACGTATTAGCAGAACTTCACACATACATGGAAATGGAGCATACAGGAAACCACAGACTGAACATTGAACATTGTGATGAATCTCAAGCACTCAGAACATACTTCTGCATTAATTACTTCCAAGAAAAGTTCAGAGCTACAAAACCAAGCACAGAGGCTTCCAAAATGAATGTCGAACCTCTTTCTCCTCTATTGAGGTTACATTATAGTTCAATTTGCTCCTGAGATGAATCTCGAATCAAAGCGCCAAAATTAGTTACATCATGGGAATCAAACCCGAGCGTACAAAATCCTAACAAATTCTAAGGTGGCGGATTTGCCGTGATCACAAAACAAATCGGGAAAGCATGCTGTGATACGCGTGACTGATAAAAAAGGAAAACCTTGACATCTGGGGGTCTCAGGCTCGCTTGATGAAAGCGACTGTTCAAAGTATCTTCGAACGACCTTCTGCTGCAGAGGTAAAGGAGTGGTTATGATATCTGAGCAAAGGCTCCTCAACCCCTTTCTTCTTTGACCGTGTAGCGATCGGTTGCACAACTACTATCTGGTTACAGCTTCTTCCACATCCCAAAAGTTGCCTTTTCGCAAGTTGCTTTCCGCAAAGTTGTGGATTGCGGATTGCGGGTTTACCAATTTTCGTCGAACTTCCGCAATTTTTCTCCCGCAAACTTCCTTTTCGCAAAGTTGCGGATTGCGAGTTTACCAATTTTCGCACTCGAACTTCCGCAATTTTTCTCCCGCAAGATTCCTCTCGCAAACTTCCTTTCTGCAAGCTTCTTTCCGTAAAGTTGCAGATTGCGGGTTTACCAATTTTCGCAATCGAATTTCCGTAAGATTCCTTCTGCGAGGTTCCTTTCGCAAATTTGTGGATTGCGGATCTGACTTTTCTCGAATTTGTACCTCCGCAATTTTGCTTCCGCATTTCCTTTTCCGCAATTTTCTGGACCATTGATTTCTTTGCGGGTTCATCCCTGGCTATCGATCTGAGACCAAATGTGAAATTCGCCTTATCTTTGCGGACCCACTCTCTTCCTTTCACCTTTCTCTTGCGGGATTCTTCTGGAGCGTCAACTCTCTTTGCGACTTAGATCTCCACCGTTGAAATCTTCTAGCTCTACCCAATTCCGCTGATTTCCAAATCTTATTTCCTTGTGCATGCTTACCCTTGCGGACTTGTTTATGGCCGTTGATCTCCTCCATGGCAGATCTGCTCCGTCTACTCTCACCGAGACTTACCACTGAAGCGGATTTTTCATACAAGGCTTATTTCCAAGGTCGTGCTTAAGGATTTTTTACCATTCTCATACTTCAGACTTGGGATAAGCATTCTAAATAGCTTCGAACCCTTTTTGCACACCTCTAGGTCATAAGATATGGATCTTTAGACCTCACCTTACATTTAGTCTGGTCTGACCCCCTTTTCGACCATTTAGTCCACTGAAGGAGACTGATAGTGGCACTTAGAGTGGGTTCCTAAATTATAGGAATTGGCACCTGGGGCTCCTAAACTCACGCAATCAGGTGCAGTAAGTGGCAGATGTCCCCTAGGTGTGTCCCCCATGCACTAGTGGAGTGATGAAGACCTCATAAGCTAGGAAAATAGACAATTAGACTATGTGGTCAAAGGGAGGATTAATGATAATCCTAACAAAACTCTTTCTTAGGGACCACCTCCCTTGGCTTCGTTAGGAGTTTTTCCTAAACGGAGGAGTCAAGATCAAGTGATAGTACTTGACTCGAGACTTGCCCCCAAGGACACACCTAGCATCTTGAATATTTTTGCTGCACTTAACCCCCAGGTGTGTGAAAGGTGACAACAGTTCCAAGGCTAGCAAGTTGTGTCCTTAAAGGGAAATGACCAAATCCATACTAAGAGTAGGGTATGGCCAATGAGTATACAAAATAATCTCTTGAACATAGCAACTAGATTACTTATCTTTTAGATTTTTCAATGAAAACCAATAAAATATCGCCAACATACAATTACTATCAACCAAGTCACTACTAGAATAGACAACATAGCATAACCAAAATCCACATGTACATATCCATATATCACCTAGGTCATATACCTGCATCCGATCTGAACAATATGAAGACACTGAATATTGCTGTTGCACATCATGGGCATTGTCATAAACTCTGCTCTAGGACAAGAAAATGGCTAACTCAGTCATCAAATCTGGGTTCATGAGGCTCAGTCATGGCATGGAACTAATCAATCTGAATGCTCTGGATCCACTGAATAAGAGTGATCATCAACTTGAAATCATCATCTGTTGATCTCAAAGTAGAGGACTGGCCCAAAAATAAACTTAGGACTGCTCAGGAACAATGGTAGCCCAACTACTATGAATGTGACAACATTTGGCTCCAACTGGGACAGGTGCTCTAAGGGAGAGAGTGCATGAGAACCTTAGAAATATCTGGTCTACAACAACGCTCATCCATCATGGAACATGCACCTGATCATCTTCTCCTATTCTTGTACATCATGGAAACAACACTACTGAGCAGTATATGTGGCATAAAATGAAATAAAATGCTGAAAAGTGAATACTGAAAAATAAATGTGGAAAGTAAATGCTGAAAGTAAAGATTTGACATAAGAATTGTTAAGCACTTGCACAATTTATTAGGTAAGAATCATTCAAAAGACAGTCAAAGACTAGACTCAATGGTCTACAAGACTCAAACTAAAAAAAGAAAAAGACTCAGGACCATGCAACATTGAAGACTCAAACCTACTGCTCAAAAGATCTTACTTAAGTTCCTACTCTAAACTAAACAAGGAGAGAAGGTATCGCTAAGTTACTTCATTATTGGGTGGAAAATGGTGTATAAGCAACAACCCATTTACCGAAATTGATCCTTTTCATTATTTAGGGGAATTGCAAGATCCATTACATCATGATCTACCATAGTTCTTCCTTAAAGCTGGTCTTCAAAACTAATGATGGGGCTTTGGGAGGTGTTATCACATATATAGTAGCCAGGCTACCGTATTCTATTTTTCAGACACAGTACTTTTTTAAGCCAGAGCTCTTACATATGAGATGCTGAGATGAGCAGTTTTGATGGATCATTATTATATTAGTGGACTATTGTACTCTCCCCTGTCAGGACCGAGTCTCAGGACACTCAGATTTGAGGACTGATGTAGCCATTTATGTCATTTTCAGAGCAGTCATTGATGCCCAGTTTTATGTCAGTTCTTTCTCATTGGACAGATGGTGTCTCAGATGGATTATATTGCATGGTTATGACTCGGCATTTTATATTGTGCTATGGTTATTATTGCTCTTATACTGGTTTTTGTGACATGTATTAACTTGTGGTATCATGATCTGGCGGTCATAGTTATATGGACTTGGTTGTATCTTGTACTATGTATTGATGTCCTTACTTAGACTTGGAAGTTCTTGATCTTTACTCATTGGTTTTACCCTCCTTAGGGAAAATAGAGGTAGTCATTTCCACCATTGTTTTGGCTTGCTAGTGTTGGCTCCATCATTCATTGTCTTCACCCATTCATTACCTTCCAGTTTAGTTTTCAACCCGACTGACTTCTTGACTTATGACATGGAGGATCTTTCTCCCCGCTAGAACTTTTGTTGGACAAGCCTCCCTGTCTATATTGTGTCTCGGCGCCGAGTTGGTGACAAAACTTGCCTTTGGTAAGTTGGATAGTATGCCTAAATCATTCTGGTCGGTTGTCCCGATGTTTGGCACTGTGCAGAACTCCCCCTAGTCACTTGAGATGTTGTTGGCTAAAACTGAAAGCTCATGTACTACCTGTTTTGAAGATATTGAATATGCGCCCATGAAAAATGAAAATTATAAAACTGTGTTTCTTAACATATGTAAAAAGGGCAAGAGCAATGAAATGCTAAAGTACTCCTTGAAGAGTATAAGAAAAGGTCCAAAAAAGCAATGGTTAAAAATATGCTATATCCAAAAATTGCTGACCTTGTTAAAATAAATGTCCCGGATGAAAGCTGCGATTAGCTGTGCTTTTAAGTACTGGTGAAGTCCCAAAAGGGTCATATAGGCCAAAAATTCCATGGAATAAAATGATGATCCTAATGAACTTGGATCAAGCTTGATGTAGACATGATGCCTAAGTTGAATAAGCACTCTTTAAACAACTCACCCATTTGTGAGGCACTGCCATTTCTTGTGTTGTTGTTTGTTTGACATTGGTTATAGTGAGTATTCCCTTTCCTTGTCCAAAGTCTCATGATGTTGAGTAGGAAGTCATCCTTTGCCTTAGCCTTGTCATTTCCACCCTTCACCCTTCACTAGCAAATTGGCTACAGCTATGAAGTGAGTATAGTCTTGAAAGTCTAAGTCTGAGTAATAATAAATAAAGCCTTATATATGTATTGGTTGATGTACCGCCAGTGAAATGAATGCTACTTGTTGTGATTGTTACTTGAATGAGTTGTAGAGCATGTCTTAACCTTTTAACACTTGCAGCGGATGGATATAGTCCGAGTTATAATTGGTGTCTGATTTTTCACAGATGGTTATATTGTTTATTGGATATGATTGATGATCAGATAGAGACCTATGAGGGGTATGAGTATACACCTTAGATGTATTTGGACTCTTTGAGTCTAATGAGACACTTTATTTCCAGTTTCAGGCACTTACAGATGTGATCAGGCTCATTCTGCCTTTCTGATGCAGTTTTTCTTCACAAATTGATATTTTTGAGCAGGGAGATGTTTTAGTTGGATCTCTTAGGGCATTGTATGGGCATAGGGGGGTGCAGCCACTTGTTTGTACCATAGTACCCCCATCCCAGAGAGCTTGGTGGGCTTAGTTTGACAACGCAGGCACCCTAGAACGCTGTTTTGGCTAGATCACGTTTCTTGAGCCAGATTAAAAAATGATTAAATGGCTATTGAAGAAATCGATTTGGGTTACTGAGGAAAGGAAATGACATGGGATGAGTCATGATGATGAGAGTGATGTCCTCCACACCTTCTTCAGCAGTTACAGCTCTTGATTGGGCCCACATCTATTTTTGGACATTTTTATATTATTTTCTGGAGCTCTTTTGGGGAGGCTTACGATTTCCTCAAGGAGGCACAAAAGTCAAAGAATTAAATTATTATATTATTTTATTGTGCCATGGGGACACCCAGAGGGAGTTAGTCAAACACTCCTTGGACCCACCATGTGCTTTCATTTATTTCTTGTTGAGTGGATTACTTTTTTTGGGTGGGTTAATCCACTTTGATAAATTATGGTTGTATTGATCCATGTATTGTATGTTGAGCTCATCTCAACCATTGATTAGAACATTTCATCTTTTAATCTTAGCCACTCGTTTTGAAAGTGGTTAGGATTCGGTTATGATTGAGGTTCTCTCATTTCTATTTAAAGGAGAGAGCTTCTCATTTGCAAGGGGTCTTTGGCTTTTTGATTTGAATAATAGAAAGACTTTTTGTGGAAATTTTCTGGATCTGCTTTGCATCTGATGTTCTCAAATGGTGATTGGAAAATCTTCAGCTTCCTAGCATTATGGAAATTCTCGTGAGATCTATATTTTTTGCTATCATTGTTTTGTATATAGGAGGGCGTTTTGGCTGGAGCGTATTTGTAGGGGTACCTCAACTCGCTTGGTTTTCTTCGTCTTGGATCAGGGGGTTTTCATTAGTTTCATTGTGATCTATGATTACTTCGTTTTACTTTCTTGTAGCTTTCAGTTTCTTTATCTTGTATTAGCAAATCTGATATGGTTGACGTTTGCTCATGCAGGGTAGGGGGCGCATTTGTGGCTTGGAGCTTGCATATGCCATAGAAACCACAAGGATCTTCCAGAATTGATCGGGATAGCTAAGATCATCACTGTTAAAGAATTCTACAAGCTTTTCTAGGTAAGATTTAAAAGATCTAACAGGTAAGTTTCTTCTTTTCAGATCTTATTCCATTGTACCTTGCTTTACTCCAAGTTTTTCTGAAAACTCCTAAAATACTAAAAACCCTGAAAAAGCAATAAATCTGGGAATCGTCCGATATTTTGCCAAACCATTTTTAGGTTTCATAGATCGGGCCTCCCCTTCACCAAATCAACTGCAACGCTGGTCAAACTCCTACTGGTTTGACCTAGATCTGAATTTTTGCCAGAAAACTGCATAACACCCCACTGAAAATTTGACTTGCTAGGGTTTTGATTTTTTCTGAATTCTGACTTCACAAACGGATAGATCGGGTCCCACACAGTCCAAATCAACCCCAACACTGTCCAAATTTTTGGTTGTTTGACCTAGATCTGAGTTTTTGACTAAAACAACCCTAGCGCCCTCACTGAAAATTGGACTTTTTCGGAAGTGACTTTTTTCTGAAATCTGACAAGATAGGCTAATAGATGAGGGCGTAAGCATTTCAGAACACCCCCAATGCTGAGCTAGTTCTTTCCGGTTTGCCCTAGATCTGAAAAATCAGTTTTCAGCCCCCTAGCCCCCTCATCAAATTTTGACTTTGTCTGGATCTGATTTTTTTGTTGATTTTCTGATTTGGGCTTGTAGATCAGGTCACCCTAACCTCGTTTCTCCTTCAACGCTGAGCTATTAGCTTCCAGGTGACCCTAGAACTGCAAATCTGTCTTTCCAAACCCTAGCGCTAGCGTTCCATTGAGCTGGTTTTCCTGTAGCTTAGCTTTTCCGGACTAACTATTTTTTGGGTTCATAGATCAAGGTGTATCCCAGGTGGGTTCACTGAAACGTTGGGTTGTTGTTGACTCCATTACCCAATACACACAAGGCACTGATTTCCTAGCTAGCGCTATCCTTAAGTTCTCCTCCCATTCCCTTTGCCAACATTCATTGATAGCTCAAGTCAACTATCTTTCACTGAATCTGTCTCCCTGGTACTAGACAGTCCCAACTCTGTTCTTGCTCACCCTGTCATAGTTACGTTTCCCAAGACAATGGTCATCTTCACCAGTTGCTAGTACCTAACCCCTAGAGCTAGGGTTTCCATTCACCTTGCACCTTAAGTATCCTGAAGCCCCATCTGATCTTTTTTTGGTGTCTGGGTCCGGTCTCTCCTGTCAGGAGCAGATCTGGGTCTCCCCCATTGTTGTCTTGGACTAGGATAACATAAAGTGAAGGCTGCCTTGATTGGCGTGACAACCATCCATTTGGGAGTCTAAGCAGTTGTGGTTCCACCCCTTAGTTGCTTGCCCCTCTACCATCCATCCTGGATCCACCTCACACAGGCAACTACAAGGCGGGTGATAACAGGAGGCATTAAGGAATTAGATGATTTGAGCATCATCATCAAAAACCTACAAATGATCCTAATTACTGGGACAGAAGGTCTAAAAGGAACTTCCACCTTGCATTCTTATTCAAACAAATTCTTTGAAACCTCAAAGGTGCTTGCAATGACTGATAACTCATGAGCAAGAGAATTTTCTTCACGAGGCACAACTCTAATACCGAAAGCAACAAAGAACTCAATTGCATCCCATACGACATTCCCGTAATCTCTAAGTCTATTATTTTTGGCTCCAAATTGGTTTTTAACCTGGGATACTATAAGGTTAGAATCCCCTATGACACTTATTGCTATTTTATTCCTTTCCCTAGCAATTTTTAATCCTAACAACAAAGTCTCATGCTCTGCTATATTGTTTGTGCATTCGAACTCTAAACTGAAAGAGTACAAAGTCTTTTCTCCAATAGGTGATGTCAAAACTACTCCAGCTCCATCCCCACATCTTGATCTAGCCCATCAAAGTGTAATTTCCAGATTTGACTATGAGGGAAAGGGTGTTGTTTATGTTTTCCCAATAATTGCGAGAACTGTAAAGTTCCCAATCTCATCACTAGAACACATAGCTTGCTTGAACAAATGTTTCGGGGTTTCCTCATGATCTGGCATGGAGGGTTCATTCATTAAAGTGACATAGGAATATTTTCCATTTGGGATGGTGGCGGAAGCAAGATCCATCTGAATACTACCACCAAACTTGGCTACAAATTCTCCGGATAATAACATTCCCCATGCATCAAGAATATCCAAAATCAACACATTCATGGGAAGCTCAAATTCGAACATGTAGCTAGTCTTACTTGCAATGACCAAGTCACATTAAGTTCTAATTTCTCCATAACTCTAAGGGGCATGGCATTGAACTCTGCACCATAATCTAAAATGCAATTGTGCAAGATTAAACCATTTACTTGCAAAGCTATAACGAAAGGAGGATATCCACCAAGGCTTCTACTCAAAACACTCTGATTCATAATAGCTTTATCCTTTGGCTTTACCGAAATTTGCTTTAGTGGGATTCCCAAATAACTTGTAGCTCTTCAATGCATCGAAGGCAACTTCAATATTTTAGTCAATTGGATAGGCATGTTGAGTTTTTCAAGAAAACTAGATACGTCAATATTTACACAGTATGGGTTTCCATCATCATTGTCAACTGTAGATAAGCCAAGGAATTTCTTAAGTTTTCTCTTAACAAAAGGGATTTTGATTAATTCTTTAAAGGGAACCAAAGTATGGGAACTTGACAGTTTTCCATGTACATTAGTTTCCATTATCCCCTTACCATCTTGACTTTCTACTGGAGCAGTTTTCACTGTATCAGAACCATTACTCTTCCTCCACATGGTAGCCTTTGGAGGTTTCGACCTTTGTGATGGAACAGTGTTTGGAATGTTCTTCTGAGTATTAGGCAAGTTTTTATTCTTTTGAAAATTGGGAGTGTCTCTTTGAGAAACCTCAGGAGCCTTCTTCTTGGAAAAAATTTGATTGAAGTAGAAAAAGATGACAATGGTGCAGGAGAATGAGTTTGATAAATGAATATATTTCTTTCTAAAAATCTTTGATATCTATTACAATGAGTCTTTTGGGCTTATATACCCCTTTTTACATGACTATTCGTATAGTCACAATGTTTCATATTTTTTTTTGGTTATATATGTATATATAGGTATTTTACTATGTTGCACGAGGACTCGTCCCCCCTAAAATTTCACCCGTTTCCTACGTTCCGACATTCCGGGGACTTTGGAACTCCTCGAAAACGTCCCCAAATGGTCGGGGACTCCATTGGGGACTCGGGGACTTTTTCGCCGTACCCTAAACCATAGTTACAGGACTCGCGATTCAAACCGGGAAAATCGCGAGTTTGACTCGGCTCGGTGGCAAAACGATTCGAGCCGGCTCGGGGTGAGTTTAACTCTAGCCTCGTTTTCAATCTTTCGGGTTGGACTACCGTTGGTTGCATGGTAGTCATTTTCGAGGGTTCTCTCCTCTATTCCGGCCACCACGATAGACACATCTGCGCCTGCAGTTCTCTCATCTATCTGTGCAACTTCGGATTGACTGTTGTCAGGTCACGGGTGGGATGCTTCGAACTGGATTCTCCTCTCTAGATCCTCCTCATCTCCTCTATCCGCAGGACGAGACAGTACTGATTTCGATAACGGCTATGGGTGGATAGATTAACGTGACCATCGATGGATTTCGAAAAGCATTATTTCAGTCAGCGGGCCAACATTTAATTTTTGTTAATGAATGTTATGGTTTTGTTTTGTTTTTGTTTTAAACTTACAAATTATATTATATTATTTATTAAATGTTATTTATTAAGTATTAATTTTTTTATTATATGTAAAATATATTAAATATAACTTTTTTTATAATACATATATGTTAATATATAATAAAATATAATTTTTAATATTTATTTTAATAATATTAATACTAACTAATTAAGAGTTTAGGTGGAATCTCATGATAAATTTTTAATTGGAATAGAACTAACTTATTTTGGGTATCTATTGATATCTTTTGTACATTTATTGATATCTTGATTTATATGGACGTGTCTATTCTTAATATCTATGAAAAATGTTTTTTTTAATAAATAAAAATCTATAAATTTAATTTTTTTGTATTTGCCGATTTTTTCCCGATCCGATTCAAACTCTTCAATCTTTTGCCTCGGCGATTTATTGCCTATTCCGAGTCTGGTAAGTATGCCCTAAACGTACCCCAAAAAATAGGGGACTTTTTGGGGACGTCCCTGAAGTCCCTCGACCAATCGGGGACTCCCACGCGTCCCCTTTCCTATACATCAAAAAAAAGTTAAAAAAAATTTAAAATTTTAATTAAAAATTAAAAAACTTAAAACCCTACCCTTCATTTATGCTTAGATAGACTCTTTCTTTTGCTTATGAATTTCAAGTTTTAAACTTTAAAGACTAAAATATTTATGTGATTACATTTGTAGACTAGTCTTTTATGTTTCATTGAAATTTTTATGTTTTTGAATTTTTCAGTTTTTTTTTAAAGTTGACATGGCAGATATTTTAATTTCATGTTGCAATCATGTTCTGATTTTTCATTTATATGACTCATTTATCTCAATCAAAGGCTGCGAACATGTATGTTTTGATGTTTCAATGTTTCATTGTTTTATGGTAAAAATTCATGGAAGCTATTTTAATATTCTGCTACAAAGATTTTTTATTTTATGATTTATCTCAATGTAAATAATTTTTAGTTATATATATATTATTTTTAAATTTTATATTACATAATTGCCGTCCCCAACCTCCCGTCCCCTGAAAAATTGGGGGTGCGCTCTAGCCGTCCCGGAAACTCGTCCCCGCGTCCCCCCGTCCCCGAGACCAGTGCAACATAGGTATTTTATAATATTACTTATTTATATTTTTAATTATTATAGGTATTAATTAATGTATGCAACATTGCCCTCTTCTTTTAAGATGCTTTGTCCTTAAAGCAGATCAATGATGGATGTTGCTATATGAACTTCTTGGGCTCCCATGAAGCATTTTCTTATGGACAACTCTTCCACTTCATAAGGTATTCTTGATGATGCAAGAACGTAGTCTTCTTTCTTTGATGGCTTCTGGTTCTAATACAAGTTTTTCTTGTCCGTCCAAGGTAGGAAGTGTCATCCGAGCAGTTTGATGTTGATCCAATAACTTTTTAAGATTCAAGACATGAAAAAAGTTGTGAATTTGACTTTTATCTGGTAACTTCAATTCGTATGCTACAGAGCTAATCTTTCGGATAATTTGATATGGCCCATAAAACTTGGGAGCTAGTTTATTCTTCCCTTGTTGCTTAAGTGACAATCGCTTGTATGGCTGAAGTCTCACAAATACCTAATCTGCTTCTTTTAACTCTCGTTTTGTTCTATGTTGATCTGCTTGTTTCTTCATTCGATTTTGTGCCATAGTTAAATTATCCTTGAGTACTTGCATTACTCTCTGATTTTCTTCGAGTGACTTTTTACTGCAGGTACTTTGGCATCACCTTGAACGAATTATTTCCATCTAGGGGGCACATAACCATACAAGGCTTGAAAGGGTGTCATTTTGGCTAACGTATGATAGGTGGATTTATACCACCATTCTGCAAGGTGTAACCACTGTAACCATCTACTCTATTTGTTAGTGACAAAGCTACGAAGGTAGGCTTCCACACATTTGTTAACAACTTTCGTTAGTCCATCAGTTTGAGGATGATAGCATGAGCCCATGTTAAGAGTGATCCCAATTTGTTAGCAGAATTCCTTCCAAAAATTGCGTGTGAATTTGGCATCTCTGTCACGAACGATGATTTTTGGAAATTCATGAAATTTGTTAATATTTTTGCAAAATACTTAAGCAATTTGTTTAGCGGAGTCAGTTTTTTCTAAAAATTGCATGTGAATTTGGCATCTCTGTCACTAACGATGATTTTTGGAAATTCATGAAATTTGTAAATATTTTTGCAAAATACTTGAGCAATTTATTTAGCGGAGTCAATTTTCTTAATACCCAAAAAATGTGCATATTTTGTTAATCGGTCAACTTCTATAAAGATTATGTCCTTACCTTCAGATAAGGGCAACCCTTTAATGAAATCCATGGAGATTTTCTCCCACTTCTGGGTTGGAATGTGAAGCGGGTGGAGTAACCCTGGAGTCATGATATTTTCGCAATTGTTTCTTTGACTGGTGTCGCACTCGACTACATACTTTTGAATGTCTTTATACATCCCCTTCCTGTAGAAGTATTTCCATTGTAGTAAGTTTTGAAAAAACCTACATGGCCTGCGGTTGGGGAATCACGAGATTCTATCAACACTTTGGTTTTAAACCGAGATGTAGGGCTTAAGTAGATCCTTCTTTTATACCAAAGGATGTCATTCCTCCATTCAAATCTCAAACGTTGATTAGGTTATTTGATTAAGGCACAAGTGTCTGGGTCCTTGGGATGTTCTCCTTGGATTTCGTCCAACCAATCTGGAACTGCAACTGAGATTGCGTAGGCCTTGACTTCTTCATCTCTTCTGGGAAGGGCATCGACAACTACATTGTCCCTTCCTCTCTTATATAGTATCTCCATGTCAAATGTAGCAATTTTTTCTATCCATTTTTGTTGTTCATTTGACAATGTTTGTTATTGTAGGAGATATTGAAGACTATCGTGGTCTGTTTTTATCAAGATTTTGCTCCTTAGGAGGTATTGTCGCCATTTCGTTAGAGCATGTATAATGGCAAGCATTTCCTTATCATATGCAGATTTCAAACTCTCTCTCTTATTGAGCTTCCTGCTTTCAAAAGCTATCGGACAACCTTCTTGCATCAATAATGCTCCTATCCCGAATCCTGAAGCATCGCACTCAACTACAAAGGGTTTCGTTAAATCCAGGGTTGCTAATACTAGTGTTGATGACAATGTTTTTTAATGCTTCAAAACATTTTTATGACTCATCATTCCATCGAAATGACTTTTTCTTTAGTAAGTTTGTTAGGGGGACTGTCTTATGGGCATAATTTTTCACATATCTTCAATAGTACCCAGTTAAGCCTAGAAACCCTCGTAATTTTGAGATGTTATTTTGGTTGAGACCACTCGGTGATTGCCTTGATTTTACTAGGATCGACTTTGACTCATTCTTTTGATATTATATGGCCAAGATAGTCCACTTCTTCTTTTCCAAAAGTGCATTTTGACATTTTTGCAAAAAAATGATGTTCTTCCAAGATGGTTAGTACTTGATCTAAATGTCAAACATGCTCTCTCCATGTTTTTCTATATACGAGGATATCATCAAAAAATACTAATACGAACTTTCGTAAATATGGCTGGAACAATTTGTTCATTGCGGCTTGGAAGGTGGCTGGTGAAGCAGACAAATAACCTAAGAGAAATAAAAAGAATGTATTTATTAAATAAAATTGTGTGATATGCTTTTACAATAAGTCATATTGGCTTTTATAAGCCTTTTGACAT
>LPNX011041448.1:36902-124275 GCA_001517045.1 Pseudotsuga menziesii | reverse complement strand
ATATATATATATATATATATATATATATATACATATTTTAATTATTTATGTAATGTATACAACATTGCCCTCTTCTTTTAAGATGCTTTGTCCTCGAAGCAGATCAATGATGGATGTTGCTGAATGAACTTCTCGGTTTCCCATGAAGCATCTTCTTCTGGACAACTCTTCCACTTTATAAGGTATTCTTTGATGATGCGAGAATGTAGTCTTCTTTCTCAGATGTTGATGATGGCTTCTGGTTCGAATACAAGTTTTCCTTCTTCATCCACGGTAGGAAGTGTCGTCTGAGCCAATTGATGTTGACCCAACTATTTTTTGAGACTTGAAACATGAAAGATATCGTGAATTCGACTGTTATCGGGTAACTTCAGTTCATAAGCTAATGGGCTAATCTTTCGGATAATTTGATATGGTCCATAAAACTTGGGGGCCAATTTATTCTTTCCTTGTTGCTTAAGTTATAATTGCTTGTATGGCTGAAGTCTCACAACTACCCAATCTGCTACTTCAAACTCTCTTTTTGTTCTATGTTGATCTGCTTGCTGTTTCATACGATTTTGTGCCATACTTAAATTATCCTTGAGTACTTGCATTACTTTCTGATTTTCTTCAAGTTGACTTTTTACTGCAGGTACTTTTGCATCACCTTGAACGAGTTGCTTCCATCTGGGAGGGACATAGCCGTACATTGCTTGAAAATGTGTCATCTTGACTGACGTATGGCTGACGTATGATAAGTGGAGTTATACCACCATTCTGCAAGATGTAACCAATGTAACCATCTGTTCTGCTTATCAGTGACGAAACTATGAAGATAGGCTTCTACACATTTGTTAACTTCTGTATGACCATCTGTTTGGGGATGATAGGCTAAGCTCATGTTAAGAGTAATCCCAATTTGTTTGCAGAATTCCTTCCAAAATTTGCTTGTAAATTTGGCATCTCTGTCACTAACGATGACTTTCGGGACTCCATGTAATTTATAAATATTTTTACAGAATACTTCAATGATTTGTTTAGCAGAGTCTGTGTTATCACCCGCCTTATAGTTGCCTGTGTGAGGTGGATCCAGGATGGACGGTAGAGGGGCAAGCAACTAAGGGGTGGAACCACGACTACCTAGACTCCCAAATGGATGGTTGTCACACCAATCAAGGCAGCGTTCACTTTATGTTATCCTAGTCCAAGACAACAATGGGGGAGACCCAGATCTGCTCCCGGCAGGAGAGATCGGACCTAGACACCAGAAGAAGATCAGATGGGGCTTTAGGGTACTTAAGGTGCAACGTAAATGGAAACCCTAGCTCTAGGGTTAAGGTACTAGCAACTGATGGAGATGACCACTGTCTTGGGAAACGTAACTGTGACAGGGTGAGCAAGAACAGAGTTGGGACTGCCTAGTACCAAGGGGACAATCTCAGTGAAAGATAGGTGACTTGAGTTATCAGTAGGTGCTGGTAAAAGGAATAGGAGGGAGGTCAAGTTGGGGCTAGCGCTAGCTAGGAGATTAGTGCCTTGTGTGTATTGGGCAATGGAGTTAGCAGTAAACCAATGTTTTAGAGAACCCACCTGGGAGACATCTTGATCTACGAACCTAGAAAGTAGTTGGTCCGAAAAAGCTAAGGTACAAGAAACCTAGCTCAATGGATGGCTAGCGCTAGGGCTTAGGAGGACAGATCTGCAGTTTTAGGGTTACCTGGAGGCTAATGGCTCAGTGTTGAAGGAGAGAAGAGGTCAGGGTGACCTGATCTACAAGCCCAAATCAGAAAATCAGATCTGGAAAAGTCAGAATCTGATGAGGGGGGCTAGGAGGCTTGTTGCCCATCTATTCCGACTAGGTGGCAACTCCATGTACATTGAAGATGTGCATAATTGTACAAATTGTACCTTGGAAAAATCTGAGGATTTTTTCACTTCAGCAGGGCAATTATGCCCCTTTGTAAAACGAAATGTCCGCTCCCCTGCGTGGGAAAATTAATGTAATTATATGTGCTAGTGTGGGTCATATGATATGGATGCCACACCATGGAACTGGTTGTTAGGGAAGTCCCCTCATCGAGTGTTTTTTCCCTTTCCAATTAATCTTGTTGTTTAAACGATTTTAATTGGTTTGGTTTTTCACTCAAAATCCTCCAAAGTGGTGACGGGCGTTCTAATAGTCAAGTCCATGGGGTGGCTAAGAGTCAAAATGTTATTCGTGACCATGCTAGACATTTGTATAGAGTCTTGCGGAGTTTCGTTATGTTGTTGTATTTTTATTTATTTTTTCTAGTTAATTAATTTCACCCCTTGGTGGTTAATTAACTTAGTTTTGATGTAATAATGTAATTGCTCAAGCACTGACATTTTGTAATAGGGGCTATGAATGCAAGGTAAATTGCTATGAAACCCCCTAAGCCACTGCTTCGAGTCCCATGTCATTCAGACAAGTGGTTGAAGAGATAGACCAATTTTGGTCAAGAGGGGTCTATCTCCCCTAGGGAATTAATTAATTTCCCTAAGGTGAAAAATTAAATTATTTGATTTTGAAGGAAAAAATCAAATAAGGCCATGGTAATTAAGTTTGGTAGATGGCTAATCATAGTTAATTTTTATTTAAATAAACCCCTCCATGGTCAAAATAAATTTTTGAAGATTTCCTAAGTGGGGTGCTCCTCTGGTCTTAATAAAAGATAAAAATAAAAAATAAAAAATTAAAAAATTAAAGATCAAAAATTAAAAAATTAAAAAATAAAATATTAAATAGAAAATAAAAGATTAAAAAATAAAAAGATAAAAAT
The DNA here is from genome assembly GCA_001517045.1 of Pseudotsuga menziesii. Lineage (NCBI taxonomy): Eukaryota > Viridiplantae > Streptophyta > Pinopsida > Pinales > Pinaceae > Pseudotsuga > Pseudotsuga menziesii. The sequence goes on along the minus strand of LPNX011041448.1, from coordinate 121,492 downwards.
AAAAAATATAAGATTAAAACTTGAAAATAAAAGATTAAAAGATTTAAAAATAAGAAGATAAAGATAAAAAATAAAAAGATAAAAATAAAAATAAAAGATTAAAAGATTTAAAAATAAAAAGATAAAAAGTAAAAGTAAAAGATAAAATAAAAGATTAAAGATTATATAAAAGATTAAAAAATTAAAGATAAAATTAAAAATTGAGTCAAAAGAGGCCCCACTTGAGTCATGGAAACCCTAGATCTAAGGGTGTAGATTGATTAAGACATGGATCAAGCACCTAAGCCATGGATTGAAAAGTAATCTAAGGGTGTAGAATGGTTGAGAGGGATGCAAAGTCAAATACTTAGATCTAGTGGTGGAGATCTAATCTAGATCTAGATCTAATCTGGGCCATTGATCTTCAAGGGGTTGGGGTTGCTCCTCAACTATATAATGGGGGTCTCACTCCCTCATTTGACATCATCTCTCATGCTATTGTTATGCTGTCGAAATCTTTACCTACTCTCTTCTCATATTTTCTCAAGCATTTGGCCCAAGCCTCTTGCCATTTTTTGTATTGGATCTTGCCCTAGTTGGGCTGTAATAGAAGAATACTTTGGAGGAATATTGTGCCGTCATTTCATGCATCTTGTGGTGAGGTAACTTGTATTGTATTTATTTGATTTGCATTTGTATTAGCTTAGATAGCTCTCCACAAAGTATTTTGTGGAGAGATTTGTAAGTAGAAGTATTTCTGCTTCCATTTGTGAGTTTCTTAATAAGATTTATCAAAGTATTTTGGTAGATTTATTGGGTACTCACCTTTTTGCTTACATTTTCCAGCTCTCTCATAAGTCATTTACAGGTTTTCCAAGTTAAGAAGGGCATCTCCAAGGGTTTCGTTTTTTCTTATTTTCAATTCGGCCATTTTTCTTTTCCTATCCTGAAACTGGGTTTTATTCACTGTATAGTGAATATAACCTTTGTTTTAGGGCCCTCATCCATTATATATTAGTATAGGCTTATAAATATGCTGTTTATATGTTGTTTTCACCCTAAAAACATTCATTTTCAGCCACTGAAATTTCTGTTTTTTCCACTTTTTAAAGTTCAGATTTTTCTGTAAAATTTCTGGGTTGTACACTAAATTGTTCTAACTTTCTATTTCAGTTTTCTGCAGTAATTTCCAGCAAGTAAGTTGCTGATGTTTTTGCAGGTTTTGTGCACAGAAAGAGGGGGTTATGCTGCCCTAAGTTGCCCAGAAAAAACCAGCAAAAATTTGGTCCAAAAGAGGCCCTAAACTACACTTCTTCTCTCTCTTCTATTACATTGTAAACCCCAAATGAGAAGTTCTCTTTGGGGTATTTCTCTGCTGTAAATTTGTATAAGTAGTCGCTTAGAGTTAGTTTTATTTGCAAGTTATTTTTCTGTTTACCCACCTATCTCTGTGACAGACCACCATCTCTGTTACAGAGATTGTTGTGTGGTTAGGATAATCAGTTTTATTTTTGTTTACCCACCATCTCTGTAACAAAGATTGCTGTGAGGTTAGTACATTGCTTTAGTTAGTCGTTTTTCCTTTTAATTTTCTGTTCAAAGTAGTTAGATTTAATTTTCATTTTCTATCAAAGAAGTAATCATACAACCCACCTATCCGGTGTATCCTCTATCCACTTGTCATCTCCCTTTAGGGACTTCAAGTTGGATATGAAAAGTAGGAGAAGTGGGGGCTTAGCTTAGTTAAAACAACTTTCTTTTTTCTACTACAATCAACACATTTTATTTTCCAAGTCCAAGATCAAGTACCAGCGTCTCCCATAAGGGATACCGCTTGGTTGATCTTGTTGATAGTTTAAAATTAACCTTGCATGCTAATCACCATGATTAAAATTTACCCTTAAAATTAACCAACAACCACTTCACTAGCACCTGTTCCTGTACTCGGTTATCACCCTTCGGGGTACTCGCGAGATACGACAGGGGATAGAGGAGTTTTAGTTTAATAGGCATCTATCTAGCTGTTTTTCCTGTTGATTAAAAACAGTGCCCTTGGAGGCAACTTGGGGTAGAAGACCGTGGGGGGTCTCTAGGCGTTCTACGTCCCCCTTGTTGAGCACCAGGGCATTGGGGTTTGACCTGTGAGCTACAGGTGGGCTTTGCTCCCATTTTGTTGAGCGCAACAACATTCCCTCTTTGACTTGAGAAGTACTAGATTGGGGTAGACACACCACCTGTTCGAAAACTAAACTTCAAGAGGAAAAACCTTAATAAAATCTACCTAAAATTAACCAAGAGGCATTGCAAAACGTCCTACAAACACAGGTCACTGTTATTTATCTTTTCCTTGCTGTTCAAGGTTTTTACTGCAAGCTTTTCACTTTTCAGTTACAAGTATTTCCTTTCAGTTTCACAAACTCTTGTGGTGGCATCTGTAATTCATTTGATTAAGTAATCACATTGTTTAATCTTGTAACTTGAAAGCAATTTGTTGTTTAATCTTTGACATAATAACTTGTGCATATTGTGTAATTCTTTAGCATTTGTTCACATTGTTAATATTGTAGATCTTGCTTAGCTTAGGCAACTGTGGATAATCATTCTTAATTCTTTTGTAAGTTTGTAATTTGTAATCTTTTGACTCCATTTAATCTAGGCACTGGTCTTGTAATTTTGTAATCTTAATAAAAGATCCCTTTAACTAATAGTTAATAAATCTAGAACTTAGTTTTCCTATAGGGACTACCCCCCTTGGTTCTGTTGGGATCTTGCCTAAACAGAGGAGTTGTGGACTGTGGTGATAGTGGTCCCCAGCTCTAACTTGCCCCCAAGGACACACAAAGCGGGTTGGAGACTTTCCTGTGTCATAAAGTGTGTTTTAGGCGGCAACAAGGCTGAAAACCAATTTTTCAGATCTAGGGCAAACCAGAGAGAACTAGCTCAGTGTTGGGGGTGTTCTGGAATGCTAGAGACCCGATCTATCTATCTATCTTGTCAGATTCAGAAAAACTCACTTCCAAAAAAAGTCTAAATTTCAGTGAGGGCGCTAGGGCTGTTTCAGTCAATTTTTCAGATCTAGGTCAAATGGTCAAGCAATTGGACAGCGTTGGGGTTGATTTAGGCTGTGTGGGACCCGATCTATCCGTTTGTGAAGTCAAAATTTAGAAAAACTCAAAACCCTAGCAGGTCAATTTTTTAGTGGGGGGTTATGCAGTTTTTTGCTTAAAAATCAGATTTGGGTCAAATTGTGAGGAATTTGACCAGTGTTTCAGTTGATTTGATGAAGGGGAGGCCCGATCTATGAAACCCAGAAATGGTTTGGCAAAAGTTCAGACTAATCCCAAGTTTATTATTTTTAGGGTTTTTTGTGCTTTAGGAGTTTTCAGAAAAAGTTGAAGAAAAGCAAGGTATAATGGAATAAGATCTGAAAAAGAGGAGACTTACCTACTGGATCTTACCTGGAAATGCTTGTAGAAGTCTGTAACAGTGACGATCTTTGCTATTCCGATCGATTCTGGAAGATCCCCATGATTTCTATGGCATATGCAAGCTCTAAGCCACCAATGCGCCCCCCCTGCATGAGCAACCATCAACCATATCAGATTTGCTTATACAAGATAAAGAAATTGAATGCTACAAGACAAAAAAATGAAGTAATCATAGATCACAATGAAACTAATGAAAACCCCCCTGATATAAGACGAAGAGAATTGAGCAAGTTGAGGTCCCCCTACAAAAACTCTCCAGCCAAAACGCCCTCCTGTAGACAAAACAATGATAGCCACGAAAAATATAGATCTCACGAGAATTTCCACAATGCTAGGAAGCTGAAGACTAGCTAATCACCATTTGAGCACATCAGATGCAAAGCAGATCCAGAAAAATTTCAACAAAAAAGTCTTTCTATTATTCAGATCTAAGAGCCAAAGACCCCTTATAAATGAGAAGCTCTCTCCTTTAAATAGAAATGAGAGAACCTCAATCATAACCAAATCCTAACCACTTTCAAAACAAGTGGCTAAGATTAAAAGATGAAATGTTCTAATCAATGGTTGAGATGAGCTCAACATACAATACATGGATCAATATAACCATAATTTATCAAAGTGGACTAACCCACCCAAAAAAAGGCAACCCACTCAACAAGAAATAAATGAAAGCACATGGTGGGTCCAAGGAGTGTTTGACTAACTCCCTCTGGGTGTCCCCATGGGACAATAAAATAATGTAATAATTTAATTCTTTGAATTTTGTGCCTCCTTGAGGAAATTGTGAGCCTCCCAAAAGAGCTCCAGAAAATAATATAAAAATGCCCAAAAAATAGGTGTGGGCCCAATCAGGAGCTGCAATTGCTGGAGAAGGTGTGGAGGAAATTACTCTCATCATCATGACTCATCCCATGTCATTTCCTTGCCTCAGTAGCCCAAATCGATTTCTTCAATAGCCATTTAATCATTTTTTAATCTGCCTCGGGAAACGTGAACCTGCCAAAACAGCCTCCTAGGGTGCCTGCGTTGCCAAACTGAGCCCACCAAGCTCTCTGGGATGGGGGTACTATGGTACAAACAAGTGGTTACACCCCTATGTTCCATACAACGCCCTAGGATATCCAACTAAAACATCTCCCTACTGAGACATATCAACCTGTGAAGAAAAACTGCATCAGAAAGACAGAATGAGCCTGATCATATCTGCAAGTGCCCGAAACTAGAAATAAATTGTTTCATTAGACTCGGAGAGTCCAAATCCATCTAAGGTGTATACTCATACCCCTCATAGGTCTCTATCTGATCATCAACCATATCCAATAAACAATATAACCCTCTGTAAATGATCAGACACCAATAATAACTCAGACTATCATTTATCTGCTGCAAGTGTTAAAAGGCTAAGACATGCTTTACAACTCATTCAAGCAACAATCACAACAAGTAGCAATCATTTCACTGGCGGTACATCAACCAATACATATATAAGGTTTTATTTATTATTACTCAGACTAAGACTTTCAAGACTATACTCACTTCATAGTTGTAGCCAATTTGCTAGTGAAGGGTGAAGGGTGGAAATGACAAGGCTAAGGCAAGGGATGACTTCCTACTCAACATCATGACACTTTGGACAAGGAAAGGGCAAACTCACTATAACCAATGTCAGACAAACAACAACAGAAGGAATGGCAGTGCCTCACAAATGGGTGAGTTGTTTAGAGAGTGCTTATTCAACTTAGGCATCATGTCTACATCAAGCTTGATCCAAGTTCATTAGGATCATCATTTCATTCGATGGCCTTTTTGGCCTATATGACCCTTTTGGGACTTCACCAGTAATTAAAAGCACAGCTAATCGCAGCTTTCATCCGGACATATTTTATAAGGTCAACATATTTTTGATCATTGTTTTTTTGACCTTTTCTTATACTCTTCAAGGAGTATTTTAGCACTTCATTGCTCTTTCCCTCTTTACATATGTTAAGAAACACAATTTTATAATTTTCATTTTTCATGGGCGCATATTGAATAATTTCAACATAGGTAGTACATGAGCTTTCAGTTTTAGCCAACATCTCAAGTGACTAGGGGGAATTCTGCACAGTGCTAAACATCGGGACAATCGACCATAATGATTTAGGCATACTATCCAACTTACCAAAGGCAAGTTTTGTCACCAACTCAGAGCCGAGACACAATATAAACAGGGAAGCTTGTCCAACAAAAGTTTTAGCGGGGAAAAAGATCCTCCATGCCATAAGTCAAGAAATCAGTCGGGTTGAAAACTAAACTGGAAGGTAATGGATGGGTGAAGACAATGAATGATGGAGCCAACACTAGCAAGCCAAAACAATGGTGGGAATGACTACCTCTATTCTCCCTAAGGAGGGTAAAACCAATGAGTATAGATCAAGAACTTCCAAGTCTAAGTAGGGACATCAATACATAGTACAATATACAACCAAGTCCATATAAATATGAACGCCAGATCATGATACCACAAGTTAATACATGTCACAAGAATCAATATGAGAGCAATGATAACCATAACACAATATAAAATGCTGAGTCATAACCATGCAATATAATCCATCTGAGACACCATCTGTCCAATGAGAAAGAACTGACATAAAATTGGGCATCAATGACTGCTCTGAAAATGACATAAATGGCTACATTGGTCTTCAAATCTGAGTGTCCTGAGACTTAGTCCTGACATGGGAGAGTATAATAGTCCATTAATATAATAATGATCCATCAAAACTGCTCATCTCAGCATCTCATATGTAAGAGATCTGGCTGAAAAAAGTACTGTGTCTGAAAAATAGAATATGGTAGCCTGGCTACTATATATGTGATAACAGTCTGTTTCTTAATACACATAAAGTGTGCATATTTTGTTAATTGGTCTACTACCACGAAGATTTTGCCCTTGCCTCAGGATATGGGTAACTCTTCAATAAAATGCATGGAGATTTCCTCCCACTTCTGGCTTGGAATGTGAAGTGGATGGAGTAGTCTTGGGGTCACGACATTTTTTCTTTTGTTTCTTTGACAGGTGTGGCACTCAGCCACGTACTTTTGAATGCCTTTATACATCCCCTTCAAGTAGAAGGATTGCCTGGCATTGTAGTAAGTTTTGAAAAAACCTACATGTCCAGCAGTTGGGGAATCATGAGATTCTTTCAACACCTTGGTTTTAAACCTAGATGTAGGGCTTATGTAGATTCTTTCTTTATACCAAAGGATGTCATTTCTCCATTCGAATTTTGGACCTTGATTGGGATCATTAATTAGGGTGCAGGTGTCTGGATCCTTGGCATATTCTCCTCGGATTTCATCCAACCAATCTGGAACCGCGACTGAGATTGCATAAGCCTTGACTTCATCTTTTTGAGAAAGGGCATCAACAACTACATTGTCCTTCCCTCGCTTATGTAGTATCTCCATGTCAAATGTAGCAATTTTTTCTATCCATTTCTGTTGTTCAGTTGACAATGTTTGTTGTTGTAGGAGATATTGAAGACTATTGTGGTCTGTTCTGATCAATATTTTGCTCCCTAGGAGGTATTGTCGCCATTTTGTTAGACCATGTATAATGGCGAGCATTTCCTTATCATGTCTGGATTTCAACCTTTCTCTCTTATTGAGCTTTCGACTTTCAAAAGCTATTGGATGACCTTCTTGCATCAAGACTGCTCCTATTCCAAATCTTGAGGCATCACACTCAACTACAAAGGGTTTTGTAAATTCGAGGTTGCTAATACTAGTGTGGGTGACATAATGGTTTTTAATGCTTCAATTTTTTTTTCTGCCTCATCATTCCACTAAAAAGATTTTTTCTTTAGTAAGTTTGTGAGGGGGGGTGTCTTATGGGCGTAATTTTTCACATATCTTCGATAGTACCCAGTTAAGCCTAAAATCCCTCGTAATTTCGAGATATTATCTGATTGGGGCCACTCAGTGATTACCTTGATCTTACTGAGATGGACTTTGACTCCTTTTGATATTATATGGTCAAGATAGTCCACTTCTTTCCCAAAAGTGCATTTTGACATTTTTCCAAAAAGCTGATGCTCTTCCAAGATGGTTACTACTTGATCTAAATGTTGATCATGCTCTCTCTATGTTTTGCTATATATGAGGATATCATCAAAACATACTAATACAAACTTTTGTAAATAAGGTTGGAACAATTCGTTCATTGTGGCTTGAAAGGTGGCTGGAGCATTAGTTAGCTCGAAGAGCATTACCTTGAACTCATAATGACCCTCATGAGTACGAAAAACGGTTTTGGCTGCGTCTTCTAATCTATTCCTGATTTGGTAATATCTTGATCTCAGGTCTAATTTTGAGAATTACTTGGCACCATGAAGTTCATCCATCATCTCATCAATGAACGAGATAGGGAATTTATTCTTAATTGTGACCTTCTTGAGTCCTCTATAATCTATACACAACCTGGAGAACCCATCCTTCTTTCGAATTAGCACTACTGGAGCGACATAAGGGTGTTATCACATATATAGTAGCCAAGCTACCATATTCTATTTTTCAGACACAGTACATTTTTCAGCTAGATCTCTTACATATGAGATGCTGAGATGAGCATTTCTGATGGATCATTTTTGTATTAGTGGACTATTGTACTCTCCCATGCCAGGACTGAGTCTCAAGACACTCAGATTTGAGGATCGATATAGCCATTTATGTTATTTCAGAGCAGAAGTGGATGCCCAGTGTTATATTAGTACTTTCTCATTGGATATATGGTGTTTTAGATGGATTATATTGCATAGATATGACTCAGTATTTTATATGGTGTTATGGTTATTATTGCTCTTATATTGATTCTTGTGACATATATTGACTTGTGGTATTATGATCCGGCGGTCATATTTATATGGACTTGGTTGTATATTATACTATGTATTGATGTCCTTTCTCTGGCTTTGAAGTTCTTGATCTATACTCATTGGTTTTACTCTCCTTAGGGAGAATAGAGGTAGTCATTCCCACCATTGTTTTGGCTTGCTAGTGATTGGCTCCATCATTTCATTGTCTTCATCCATCCATTACCTTCCAGTTTAATTTTCAACCCGACTGACTTCTTGACTTGTGGCATGGAGGACCTTTTTCCTCGCTAGAACCTTTGTTGGACAAGCCTCCCTGTTTACATTGTGTCTCGGATCTGAGTTGGTGACAAAACTTGCCTTTGGTAAGTTGGATAGTATGCCTAAATCATTTTGGTCAGTTGTCCCGATGTTTGGCACTGTGCAGAATTCTCCCTAGTCACTTGAGATGTTGTTGGCTAAAACTGAAAGCTTATGTACTACTTTTATTGAAATATTAAATATGCGCCCATGGAAAATGAAAATTGTAAAACTGTGTTTCTTAACATATGTAAAAAGGGCAAGAGCAATGAAATGCTAAAATACTCCTTGAAGAGTATAAGAAAAGGTCCAAAAAGCAATGGTTAAAAAATGTTATATCAAAGAATTGCTGACCTTGTTAAAAATAAATATGGCCCGGATGAAAGCTGCGATTAGCTGTGCTTTTGAGCACTGGTGAAGTCCCAAAGGGTTCATATAGGCCAAAAAAGCCACAGAATAAAATGTGATCCTAATGAAATTGGATCAAGATTGATGTAGACATGATGCCTAAGTTGAATAAGCACTCTCTAAACATTTCATCCATTTGTGAGGCACTGCCATTCCTTGTGTTGTTGTTTGTCCAGTGTTGGTTATAGTGAGTTCTCCCTTTCCTTGTCCAAAGTGTCATGATGTTGAGTAGGAGGCATCCTTTGCCTTGTCCTTGTCATTTCCACCTTTCACCCTTCGCTAGCAAAATGACTACAGCTATGAAGTGAGTATAGTCTTGAAAGTTTGAGTCTAAGTAATAATAAATAAAGCCTGATATTTATAAGTATTTGTTGATGTACTGCCAGTGGAATGAATGCTACTTGTTGATTTTGTTACGTGAATGAGTTGTAGAGCATGGTTTAAACTCTTAACACTTGCAGCAGATTGATCTATTCTGAGTTATTATTGGTGTTTAATTATTCACAGATGGTTATATTGTTTATTGGTTATGATTGATGATTAGACAAAGACCTATGAGGGGTATGAGTATACACCTTTGATGGATTGGGACTCTCTGAGTCCAATGAGACAGTTTATTTCTAGTTTCGGGCACTTATAGATGTGATCAGGCTTATTCTGTTTTTCAGAAGTAGTTTTTCTTCACAGATTGATTTGTTTGAGCAGTGAGATGTTTCAGTTGGATCTCCTAGGGCGTTGTATGGGCATAGGGGGGTGCAGCCACTTGTTTGTACCATTGTACCCCCATCCCAGAGAGCTTGGAGGGCTCAATTTGACAACGCAGGCACCCTAGGAGGCTGTTTTAGCAGTATCACGTTTCCCGAGGCAGATTAAAAAATGATCAAATGGCTATTGAAGAAATCGATTTGGGCTACTGAGGCAAATAAATGGCATGGGGTGAGTCACAATGATGAGAGTGTTGTCTTCCACACCTTCTCCAGCAGTTTCAGCATTTTATGGGGCCCGCACCTATTTTTTTGCAAATTTTATATATTTTCTGGAGCTTTTTGGGAGACCCACGATTTCCTCAAGGAGGCACAAAAGTCAAAATTTTAAATTGTTATATTATTTATTGTGCTATGGGGACACCCAAATGGAGTTAGTCAAACACTCCTTGGACCCACCATGTGCTTTCATTTATTTCTTGTTGAGTGGGTTACCTTTATTTGGGTGGTTTAAGTCCACTTTGGTAAATTATAATTATATTGATCCATGTATTGTATGTTGAGCTCATTTCAACCATTGATTAGACAATTGTATCTTTTAATCTTAGCCACTCGTTTTAAAAGTGGTTAGGATTTGGTTATGATTGAGGTTCTCTCATTTCTAATTAAAGGAGAGAGCTTCTCATTTGTAAGGGGTCTTTGGCTCTTGGTTTGAATAATAGAAAGACTTTTTCTGTGGAAATTTTTCTAGATTTGATTTGCATATGATGTGCTCAAATGGTGATTAGCTTGTCTTCAGCTTACTAGCATCGTGGAAATTCTCGTGAGATCTATTTTTTTTCGTGGCTATCATTGTTTTGTCTACAAGAGGGCGTTTTGGCTGGAGCGTTTTTGTAGGGGGACCTCAACTCGCTCGGTTCTCTTTCTCTTGGATCAGGGGGCTTTCATTAGTTTCATTGCGATCTATGATTACTTCATTTTACTGTCTTGTAGCATTCAGTTTATTTATTTTGTATGTGCAAATCTGATATGGTTGACGTTTTCCCACGCAGGGTAGGGGGCGCTTGGATGGCTTGGAGCTTGCATATGCCATAGAAATCACGCGGATCTTCCAGGATTGATCGGGATAGTTAGGATTGTCACTGTTACAGACTTCTACAAGCTTATCTAGGTAAGATCCATAGGTAAGTTCTTCTTTTCTGATCTTATTCCATTGTACCTTGCTGAAATTTAACTATTTTTCTGATAACTCCTAAACCATAAAAACCTAAAAAATTAAATAATTAGGGAATCGTCCGATCTTTTGCCAAACCATTTTTGGGTTTCATAGATCGAGCCTCCCCCTAACTAAATCAACTGGAACGCTGGTCAAATTCCTCACAATTTGACCTAGATCTGATTTTTAAGCAAAAAACTACATAACCCCCCACTAAAAAATTGACCTGCTAGGGTTTTGAGTTTTTCTTAATTCTGACTTCACAGAAGGATAGATTGGGTCCCACACAGCCTAAATCAACCCCAACGCTGTCAAGAGGCTCAACAGTTTGACCGGGATCTGAAAAATAGACTGAAACTGTCCTAGAGCCCTCACTGAAAATTGGCCTTTTCCGGAACTAGGTTTTTCTGAAATCTGACATGATAGGATGATAGATCGGGTCCCAAGCATCCCATAACACTTTCAACGCGGTGCTAGTTCATCCTGGTTTGCACTAGATCTGAAAAAATCAGTTTTCAGCCTCCTAGCCCCATCATCAGATTTTGACTTTTCTAGATCTGATTTTCCTGCTGTTTCACTGATTTGGGCTTGTAGATCAGGTCTCCCTGATCTCTTCTCATCCTCAACGCTGAGCCATCAGCCTTTTGGTACCCTCTAAAGCTTCAAATTTGTCTTCCTAGGCCCTAGCGCTAGCTATCTACTGAGTTGGGTTTCCTGTACCTTGGCTTTTCTGGACCAATTGCTTTCTGGTTTCGTAGATCAAGGTGTTTCCTAAGTGGGTTTCCTGAAACATTGTCTTACTGCTGACTCCATTGCCCAATGCATACAAAGCACTGATCTCCAAGCTAGCGCTGCCCTTATGCTCTTAGCCTTTGCCATCTACCAACATTCATTGATAGCTCAAACACCTTTTACCGAGTTTGATTTCTAGATAGTCCCAACTCTATTCGTGCTCGCCCTGTCATAGTTACGTTTCCCAAGACAGTTGCTAGTACCTAAACTCTAGAGCTAGGGTTCCCATTCACCTTGCACCTTAAGTACCCTAAAGCCCCATCTGATCTTCTTCTGGTGTCTAGGTTCGATCTCTCCTGTCGGGAACAGATCCGGGTCTCCCCCATTGTTGTCCTGGACTAGGATAACCTAAAGTGAAGGCTGCCTTGATTGGCATGATAACCATCCATTTGGGAGTCTAAGCAGTCGTGGTTCCACCCTTTAGTTGCTTGCCTCTCTACCATCCATTCTGGATCCACCTTAAGCAGGCAACTACAAGGCAGGTGATAACAAAGGGCTTCTGCGTTTTGAAATGACCCCACACTTTAACAAATCTTGGGTCAACCTCTCAATCTCTGTTTTGTGATGATGGGGATATCTGTAAGGTATGATGTTTACAGGCTTTGACCCTGGCTCTTGTTGAATGTCAACATGTGCATATATTCTTTAAATTTTGCAGACTGTAAGATAGATAACTATAATACAAGTGCAGTAGATAATCAAGCATCAACACAAATGAACACCAGAGGTTTTCACTGGGAAACCTTTAAACGACAAAAACCCCAAAAGCATTAGTAATTCATCCTCTAAATGAGATGACTAAGTTTGTAGCAGCAATAAGAAAAATCTCAGAATCCTAAGATGAATGTTTTTTAGAAATTTGTCAAACTCTAGCAGGTTTGAACAACAATTTCAAACCCTAGCAGTCTTGACCAAAACCTGCCACGCGGAGGAAGAATACCAATTGCCAAGAACACTTCTTCTTCTGCCTGAAAAATGCAGACCTTGTCTGCTCCCCGAATTTTCTCTCAGCTGCCCGAGACTGTCTAGAACTTGTTTGCTACTGCCCGAACCAAAACAGAGCTGCCCGGATCAAAATATGGATGCCTGAATTTTCCTGTGGGATTCTTGTGTGTTTCCAAGATCTTCCTGAGGCTGCTTGGATCTTCCTGAGGTTGCTTGAAACTTTTTCCCTGCTGCCCAAACTTTTTTGTGGTTTCCCGTGAATGATTTAGGGTTTCCCGAATTGTTTCTGTGGCTGCCCGTGAACAGAATAGGGTTTCCCGAGTTTTCTGTGCGCTTCCCAAACCTTCCACTTAGTTGCCCAAGTATTCTGCAGTCTGCTCGGACTATTTCTGTGGCTTCCCGAGATTGAATTAGGGTTTCCCGAAGTTACTGTAGTGCTGCCCGTGAGAAAAGATTGTCTACCCGAATTTTTTGTGAGCAGTTTAGGGCTACCCAAATGAGAGAGAGGGCTGCCTAGATGGAGGAGAGGGCTTCCCTAGGTTATTCTGCTGGTGTTGCTGGCCTTGTGGAGTATGGTGAAAACCCTAGAAGTTGGTGTAGGTAAGGATGCCCTAGCTAGCTAAATCGCGATGGTAGGGCATAAAACAGAAGCTCAACTACACACTAGAAAAACCCAACAAATAGTCTCAGTCTTGAATGGAGTAGCCAAGATGAAGAATATGAAGCGTGTAAAAGATGTTTTGCAAGTGAACTATATTTAGTCTTTCAAGCACTTGAAGTGGTCCCCCATAAATGAGAATTTAATAATAGGGTTTTATTCTTTTTCATGTTTACCCTTTTGACTTTAACTTTTAGTGGTACTGAAGGCCTTCTTGTATTTTTTCTTTGACCTCTTGGTCTTCCTCATGGACCAAGGCTTAGGGTAAGAAGGTCCTTCAAGTATTTTGTGGTCAAGACAAGTGGTCTCTAAGGTCCTTCATGCCCAATCGAAGTACATCATCATAAATAGGGAGAATTACTAATGCTTTTAACTTGAACTCCTTGTGCCACCAAGATCGGTTACTAGGTGTCTTAACCAAGGGTAGCTAATCCTCGGAGAAGGTCACACGACCCATAGATCAAGGATAAGAGTGCATCACATGCCCAGACCCGGTCTAGGGCTTATAGTGATAACCTGGTAACTGACCAGGTGCCTCAGCGCTAGGCTGCATCAATTGAATCAATGTCAAATACTTGGTAACTGACCAAGCACCTCCATTCTCCCGGAGAATGGCCCTCAGCCCTAGGCCGAGTCCCCCAGTCCTAGAATGGTTCAAATTCCTGGTAACTGACAAGGTGCCTCCTTTCAAAGAATGGCCACTCAGCTCTAGGTCGAGACCCCCAGTACTAGACTGGTTCAAGTTCCTGGTAACTGACCAAGTGCCTCCATTCAAAGAATGGTCCCTCAACCCTAGGCTGAGTCCCCCAGTCCTAGACTTGTTCAATATTCTTGGTAACTGACTAGGTGCCTCCATTCAAAGAATGGCCACTCAGCTCTAGGTTGAGTCCCCCAGTACTAGACTGGTTCAAGTTCCTAGTAACTGACCAGGTGCCTCCATTCTCCAAGAGAATGGCTCTCAATGCTGCTTAGGAAAAATCGACAGCTCTAGCTCAATTGAGTGCTCTGTCTTCCCTGTTTGGTGGGAGCTCCATGGGAAGCTCTTGGAACACTTTGCGATGTTTTTGGATTAGGTCTTGTATCTCCAGAGGGTTGCAGTCATCTCTTTCACATGTTAGCAACTCCATCTCTTGACATTGAATTACGTAAGCAGGTGCTCCTTTTCGAATTAGCCTTTCCATCTAATGTGATGTAACCAATTGAGTTTGGGGTGGTTGGAAACCATACAACTTGTACACTTTCTGTAGCCAATTGAACTGGATGAAGTGCTCTTGATGGTTAGCGGAGTAAGTACCCAATGTTTGCAACCATTGTATTCCCAACACAACGTCTACTCCTCCAAGAGGTACATCAAAGAAGTCGGGTTCTAGATTATACTCGTGCATTTTTAATTTAAGCTTGTGAGATTTTCCCACATTTTCAATCTTCTTGCCATCTGCTACCATAACCTTCATGTTAGGCATTGGATAAACAAATATATTGAATACCTTAGCTAGATTAACATTAATAAAGTTATGTGTACTGCCACTATCTATGAGAATCGAAACATTGTTGTTTTTGATATGTCTTTTTAGCTTCAGTGTTTGTGGTTGGGATATCCCTGCAATGGTAGCTAATGAGATCTTTGGTGTATCATTTTCTAGTTCCGAGTGGCTATCATGCTGGGTTCTTGTATCTTCTTCACCTGGCTCTTCACATTCTGATATTTTTCCTCTTCTTCAGCGTCGCACACATGCAACTTTTGGGGATTGCTTCTTTGCAAACATTTGTGCTTAGGATCTCATTTTTCTCCGCAATATTTGCACTTTCCTTCCCTCATCCTTTGGTCTTCTAAACTAGGTTTTTCTTCTTCCCTTAAATGCGGTGGTGTATAGCTTGAAGTTCATGTATTCGCTGATTGGGGAAGATTCCTCTTGGAGTAATTTTTGTCGAAACTACCTTGAGTGGATCGTTTAAACTTGTTCTCGATAGTCTTGGCCTTACGTCTTGCCTCCCCCATGGTAGAAGTGTTATGTAAGTCTAACTCTTCCCGAATGTGTGGTTTTAGTCCATGTACGTATGATTGCAGACTTTAGTCATCGGTTAGCTCTGGAACTCGAGTTGCCAAGGCTTCCCATTCACATGTGTACTCATCTATACTGCCTTTTGGCTGCAACTTGGTGATCTTGGCAAAGAAGTCTTTCTCGGTTACGCCTTGAAACCTTTTAAGAAGATCATTTTTAAAGGTGTTCCAATTAAAGGAACAAACTCGAGTTGTCGTCTTCCACCGCATGTACCAATTGTATGCATTTCCCTCTAATTGTATGGCGACGTACTTAATGTTCTCGATGTCGGAGGGTATGATATGGATATCAAAGTATTCCTCGGCGTTATTGATCCATGCGATGCATTGCTTCTCATCTCCATCAAATTTGGGTAACTCTAACTTTACCCTTATCTGGTATCTGTGTGCTTTGGGAATTGATATCGACGAAATGTTAAAGAGGGGAACTTTGTTTGGTGGCGTCGTGTTGGGTTGGCCTAGCGATTTAGGCGTATTTGGAGGAGGTGTATTGAAAGGGTGTAGATTATAGCTAGGTGGGGGATTGAAGGTGTGTGACGGTGGTTTGGCCAAGATAATGTTGAGAGTTTCTTGTGTCTTCCTTTGGTCTGCTTGCAATGTACTGATTCCTTGATCTAGTCCAGGCTTGAGCCCTGTTAGATCGTTATTATTTTTGTCGATGTCTGCTTTGAGTTCTGCATATTTCTTGTCTAATTGGTCCAATCTGGCATTGATATCTCCTATTTTGGTGAACTACTGTGATATTTTCTGTTGTGAATCTTGATTTATTTTTATTAGCTGTTTGAAGCCAGCCTGCCACGATTTTTTATTTTTACTTTTATATTTTATAATATAATAATAATTTTTATTTGTTTATTTTTATATGTTTATTATTATAAGATATATATATTTTTAAATAATAATATTAATATATTATTATTATTTAAAACTTAGAAAATATTTGTGGGTTGTGAGATTCGGCGCATGGGTGACAAGTAGACCGGAGCAGGCAGGAGATGACGAGCAAGCGGGAGAGAGCTGCGCAGGTAGTGGGAACGCGGGTAGTGGAAGGTGGGAGGTGGAGATGGCAGAGATGGACAATAGACGAAAGCACGGGAAGGAGGATGTGATGACTGAGCGAGGGGTGCGTGGGGAGAAAGATGGCAGAGGTACGGGTGCAAACGTGAATGAAGGTGGAGTGGTGGGGAGAGGGCCTGTGTGGAGCAGTGACAGGGAAATGGAGGAAGTTAACGCGAGATGAAGTGATTTGGGGAGCAGCGCGTGTGTTGGAGCTATGGGAAAGCATGTGGAGAGGGAAGGGAACGCAGTAGGTGGTGGGCGAGTAGTCGTAGTAGACACGGCTGGTGCAGCAGGAATTGGACGGTAAACGACGAATGCAACGAACTTGAAACGAAAACGATAGCTGGACTTGGAACGATGTCGATGATTTGCAGAGGGAGTCTCGGAGCTCTAATACCAATGCAACAGACAAATAACTCGAGAGAAATAAAAAGAATGTATTTATTAAATAAAATTGTCTGATATGGTTTTACAATAAGTCATATTGGCTTTTATAAGCCTTTTTAGTGTCTGTACGTACAATCACAATGTTTCCTAAATTATTTTAGTTATTTACATTACTACTTTTTTATTTTTTATATATATACATATTTTAATTATTTATGGCCAAGATAGTACACTTCTTTTCCAAAAGTGCATTTTGACATTTTTCCAAAAAATTGATGTTCTTCCAAGATGGTTAGTACTTGATCTAAGTGTCGGATATGCTCTCTCCATGTTTTTCTATATACGAGGATATCATCAAAAAATACTAGTACGAACTTTCGTAAACATGGCTGGAACAATTCATTCATTGCGGCTTGGAAGGTGGCTGGAGCATTAGTTAGCCCAAAGGGCATTACTTTGAACTCATAATGGCCCTCATCAGTACAAAAAACAAACAATTTTGGCTACGTCTTCTAATCTAACTCTGATTTGGTAATATCTTGATTCCAAGTCTAATTTCGAGAAGTACTTGGCTCCATGAAGTTCATCCATCATCTCATCGATTAATGGGATAGGGAATTTATTCTTAATTGTTACCTTGTTGAGTCCTCTGTAATCTATGCACAACCTGAAAGACCCATCCTTCTTTCGAACTAGCGCTATTGGAGCAGCATAAGGGCTTCTGCTCTTTGAAATGACTCAACATTTTAACAAATCTTGGGTCAACCTCTCAATCTTTGTTTTATCATGATGGGGATATCTGTATGGCCTGATATTTATAGGCTTTGCCCCTGGCTCTAGCACAATTAAGTGCTCAGTCTTCCTGTTTGGTGGGAGCTCCATCGGAAGCTCTTGGAACACCTTGTGGTGTTTTTGGATTAGCTCTTGTATCTTTGGTGGTTTGCAGTAATCTTCTTACTCTGTTAGCAACTCCATCTCTTGACATTGAATTATGTAAACAGGTGCTCCTTTTCGAATTAGCCTTTCCATCTCGTGATGTAACCAATTGAGTTTGGGGTGGTTGGAAACCATACAACTTGTACTCTTTTCGTAACCAATTGAACTTGATGAAGTGCTCTTGATGGTTAGCGGAATAAGTACCCAATGCTTGCAACTATTGGATTCCCAACACAATGTCCACTCCTCCCAGAGGTACTACAAAGAAGTCGGATTCTGGGTTATACTCTTGCATTTGTAATTTAACCTTGTGACACTTTCCCAAATTTTCAATCTTCTTTTCGTTTGCTAACATAGCCTTCATGTTCGGCATTGGAAAAACGAATAAGTTGAATATCTTAGCAATATTAACATTAATAAAGTTATGTGTATTGTCGGTATCTATGAGAATCAAAACATTGTTGTTTTTGATATGTCCTTTTACCTTCATTATTTGTGGTTTGGATATCCCTGTAACAACGGCTAATGAGATCTTTGGTGTATCATCTTCTAGTTCTGAGTGGCAGTCATGCTGGGTTCTTGTATCTTCCTCACTTGACTCTTCACATTTTGAGATTTTTTCTTCTTCTTCGACTTCACAAGCATACATTTTTTGGGGGTTGCTCCTTTGCAAACATCTGTGCTTAGGATCCCAATTTTCTCCACAATATTTGCACTTTCCTTCCCTCACTCTCTGGGATTCTAAACTGGGTTTTGCCCCTTCCTTTAGATGCGGTGACGTATACCTTGAAGTTCTTGTTTTCGCTGACTAGGGAGGATTCCTCTTGGAGTAGTTTTCGTCGAAGCTACTTTGAGTGGATCGTTAAACTTGTTCTTGATGATCTTGGCCTTACGTCTTGCCTTCTCCATAGTAAATGTGTTATGTAATTCTAAGTCTTCTCCGAATGTGCGATTTTAGTCCATGTATGTATGTTTGCAGATGTTGGTCATCAGTTAGTTGTGGAACTCGGGTTGCCAAAGCTTCCCATTCATGTGTATTCATCCACATTGCCTTTCTGCTACAACCTGGTGATCTTGGCAAAGAATTCTTTCTCGGTTACACGTTGAAACCTTTTGAGAAGCTCATTTTTAAACTTATTCCAATTAAAGGAACAGACTCGGGTCGTAGTCTTCAACCACATGTACCAATTCTAGGGATTTCCCTCTAATTGCATCGCGACGTACTTAATCTTCTCGCTATCGTAAGGTATGTTATGGATGTCAAAGTATTCCTCTGCTTTATTGATCCATGTGATGCATTGTTTTTTGTCACCATCAAATTTGGGTAACTCTAGCTTTACCCTTATTTGGTATCTGTGTGCTTGGGGGATTGATATCGACAGAATGTTAAAGAAGGAAACTTCATGGGGTGGCGTTGTGTCGTGTTGGCTTGGCGATTTAGGTGTATTTGGAGTAGGTGTATTGAAAAGGTCTAGGTGTGGATTATGGCTAGGTGGGGGAAACAAAGTGTGCGGCGGTAGTCTGGCCATAATAATGTTGAGAGACTCTTGAGTTTTCTTTTGATCTGCCTTCAATGCACTTATGCCTTGCTCTATTCTTGACTTGAGTCTTGCTAATTCATTATTGTTTTTGTCGATTTCTGCCTTGAGTTTTGCATATCACTTGTTGACTTTTTTCGTACAATTGGTCCAACTTGGCATTGATATCTCCCATTTTGGTAACTATTGGAATCTTCTCCGTGCTGAACCTTGATTTATTTTTATTGGTTGTTTGAAGCCAACCATCCATGATTTTTGTTTTGTTTTAATAGTATTTTTTTAGATAATTATAATAATAATATTATATTTTCTTTTGTTTAGTTTCTATTGATAATAATAATAATTATTAGTATTTTTCCTGTATTATTTTTTTTTGTTGGTCATGTGGAGTAGGCAATAGTGCGGGGGTCAGCAGCGCGGGGATGAACAGGGAAAGGCGGGGGAGCAGGACGCGGGGAACGGGAGTGAGGAAGGAGCAGTGGAGGCCGGAGGTTGTGGAGCGTGGAATAGGAGATGGTCGTAGACTGATGAGCCGCGTAGAAAGATGGAGCAATGAGGGTGGAGATGGAAGAAGGGCTGAACCGGTGGCTGCGTGGTGGAGGGGGTGTCGACTGCGGAGAATGTGACGGAGGAAGCCATGACAGGGAGGGCATGGGAATGATGGGAATGAGGGTGGAGCAGTGTGCAGGCATGGATGGGAAGGAAAATGCAGGTTTGCACAGGCACGCAGGGGGAAACACGAGTGTGCAGAGAGAGTCGGGCCTAAGGATGGGAAGTTGGGGTGCGTGGGAGATGAAATGCATGGAAGCTGGAGTGGAGGGAACAGTCCAGGGAGGTGGAACGCGTGGGAAAAAGGGAAACGAGAATGAAGAAGATGAAGAACCGCGGAGGGTGCGAGGAGCGATGCGCTTTGATACCAGTGAAGCAGAAAAAGACGACAATCGTGCAGGAGAATGAATTTGATAAATGAATATATTTCTTTATAAAAATCTCTAATATCTATTACAATGAGTCTTTTGGGCTTATATACCCCTTTTTACGTGACAATTCATATAGTCACAATGTTTCATAATTTTTTTTGGTTATATATGTGTATATAGGTATTTTATAATATTGCTTATTTATACTTTTGTATTTTTAATTATTATAGGTATTAATTAATGTATGCATCATTGATTAGGGTTGATTTTATGAGTTGTTTGATCATTAGAGGGTTTATGATCTGAAATTTCAGGATCTTTTTAACCATAAATGTGCATGTGAAATTTCATGTTAAATACTCATAAACAAGCCTAAAAGATGAAATTTTAATGCTTTAAATCAATCACATAAGCAAATAAAAGAGATGCAAATCAAAAAATGAAGACAACAACTGATAACAGAGTTCACCCCTCCCGGGCTACGTCTTCGGGCCACTTCCAATGGGAAGGCTGATCTTATTAAGTCTTGAAAGCTTAAAATATTGAGTACTTGGACCCACTTATGTTTTCTGTCGATAACCAACAAAAATAGACAACACCACTGCGATCCTCTCAAAATTTTGATAAGAACGAGTATAAAGTCGACCATATATGCATGAGGCCTTCTCTGGCACACAAATCAAGAAACTTTGCCTACATATAAAACAAAATAGTGCAGACTGTACGGACTTTTCCTCGAGATCCATGCAAATTAATGGTTGTACGCCTCGGGATTTGTGCCTATACCTTGCATTGTTTTTTGTGCAAGCTCTATTATGTGGTCTCGAACTCTGTCCCGTGGTTGGAAAACTGTGGTTTAAATAGCTTTTGGCACGTCAACTTCTTAAGGTAATTGTGTTGTTGTTTAATCAATGGTGGGGCCGTGGCCCAATGGTAAAGCATCGCAATATTTGGGGAGAGGTCTCGAGGTTAAGCTTGTGGGTCTCTCCCCTTCTCACGATCTTTTAGATTAAGGTTTGAACGATGCGCATATTGTATAGTTCCACATTAAAAGTTTGGTAATATTGTATGGTGACATGGCATGTTTGTTGGCATTTCGGTGATATGGTATGTTGTTTGCTTATGGTGACTTGTCTCCATTACATTGGTTCCACCTCCCCTTACATAGCCTCGGTGTTGGCTTATGGAGCCCTCGACCTCCCTTTTTTTTCCCAACTATTCTTTGTACAAGTTTATATACAAGTTCTGATCTACACCTAATAAGGAATAGATACGGGAAGGATGGTTAGGTGAGCTTGGTGGAGTCTTTAGTGAACTTTGGAGGTCATGGGGTTGAATCCCATGCACTCCAACATTTTTTTAATAACCTTTACAATATCCATTTTTTGCCAACTAATCCGTTTTTTGCCATTTTAACCATTCTTGTTGAAACTTCTAACCCTGACAACTTTTGCATCCAGAGGTCGTTTCGTACAAAACAAGCGTTGACAGAAAGCTGTCGACGAGCTCTTTACCTTGGTAATCTTTATTTTACTATTTGAAGACTTATAATTTGGTCGACCATGAAAGATCCTCCTGGATCAACTTAGGATGAGTTGGTTGGTTTTCTACCGGTGGAGTCGCCAGGGGAACAAATTGTTGTGTTCACCAAAGCATAATGTCGTAGGAGAGGTGAGTAAAATGCAGTGATTGTAAAGATTTAAGCAAGTAAAAAGCAATCACTGAAATTAGGCGGGATGTGATATGAATGATAAATGACGTAAATACATTCACAGACACTGAAGGTAATTTAGAAGATAAACCAAGGTAAGCCTCTATGTCCCTGAAAACGACGTCAAAAATGTTATCACAAATCTTGTAGTTGCCCTGCAGGGATCCTATCGAGGATGGTAAAGGGGGAAGGAAACTAAATTTGTGACCCACGATATCCAAGAACTCTAAAAGAACTCAGATGTCACGCCAGTCAAGGATACCGACACTTTAGACTCGGTGGAGATATTAAGCCAAGGGGGCATCCCTATAACCAAGGTAGCCCTAAGAATAAGGAAGGCAAGTCGATAAGCTAGGGAATCTTGATTAGACCTCTTAGTAGAATAGTTAATTCGAATTTTGCATAGTTACTAAGAGATTATGAGTGTCTATATGAGAAGCCCCAATTTACCCAAGGGTTTTAAGCATGGAAATTGGATCTAGGGGTAAATGGTGAAATTAAGTAAATTTGGACACTCAGATTGATTGCTAGGTATAAGATTAGACGATTGGAGGTGAAACTAACAATACCCAGTTTGCGGAATTGAAAATACCCACTCTTTCCAAGGAGGGCGTCTACCCCCTAAATTGTAGACCAGTGTGTTGGATAGGAAAATGGAGTCCGATGATCGTTAAACTTTAGATCTAGGGGTTTTATAATTATATTAAGGTGGTTTTAAGTTTCATTAACCACCACAAATTATAACCTACTAAACTAACAAATGAGGGTTTTAAATAAAGGTTTTGTGTGAAAGGAAAATGCAAACTCAATTAGATAGAAAAATAGGAACCAATCTTACCCTTGAAAACTTACTTGATGTTTTTGAGGATGGATGCCAAAGTGATGAAGACTATTCCCGCAAAGACCAAGTGGAAAGATGGTGAGATCAGACTTCAAACTAAATGTCCAAAGAGCCACAGATGCGCCCTCTCTCCTGCCAAGCCAAAGATCAAATCAATCAGATCGGCCAAGAAAAAGAACAATTATTGATGAGAAATAAAAGATGAGAGAATAAGAGATCATGCAATAGAAATACTGCTTGTAACCACAAGATTCGAACAAGAGAACAAGGTAGACTTCTTCTACAAGTGCGCCCCCCTCCAAATCGATTTCTCTGTCAAGCAAGTAAGATGGATCCAAAAGATATGCCAGAAATTCACCAAGATTTTCAATGCAAGCAAGAGATAGCATCAATTAATCACAAAGAACATTCTTCAATCATCCACATGAGACAAGAGATCCCAGAAAATTTTCTCTATTATTCTTCAAGAGCCAATGGTGCCAAATTTCTCGATGGGATACAATGAGGGGGGTCTCTTCTTTATATAGAGTTTAAGAGACACAAACTCTAACGTACTTTTTCATCCAACAATTGAGATTAAAACATCATCAATGGTGGAGATCACTTTTACATAGATCAATACATGGATCAACTTGAATAGATCAAGGGGGGCACACTTCTTGCCCAAGGATGCCTTGTCTAACTCAAAATACATCATAACATTAGATATAACATGATAATATATCAAGGGGGTCATCTTAGGGGCTCAATTTTCCCTAGGCCCCAATACAACATCATAACATAGGATATATCAATGTAAACATCATATCACTAAGGTGAGAGGCGCCCCATGGGGAACATCCTCTGTAGAAGAGCCAAATAAATAATCCTGGACATAAAACTAACTGAGACTGATGTGGAAGTGTTCGAGGAGCCATAAAATCATCTGTAGAAATTCCCTTGCCATTTCCTTGACCTCATAAGCCAAATTAGTTTCTTCAGTCATTTTCTAGTTCATTTTTTGGTGGTAGGAGAACCATAATAACTGCAATATGTAATAAAAATTATGATCTAACCAATAAAAATATGATGATAATAATTGATCATGCAATTTGGGGCCAAACTCTGAAAACGGAAGCCGTAGTATTGGTCATGGGCATGTTTGGAGGAAATATAAGCACTGTCAAATTTTTAGTCACTGCCTTGGGAACCGTGTTTGACTTGGTCAACTGGGTTGACCAAGTCAAAATACCCAAACTGAAGGTGAGATGCTGAACTAAGTTGAACGTGCATGCATCTAAGGTAAGAAATGCTCCAACATGTATATTAAAACCCAACTTAAATTAAGCCATTCAGAATCATGGTGACAATAATAAATAATAATAAAAACCAATAAGATATACGTGTATCTTTGAGTAATCATTGAATCTTCTAGAAGTCTCTTGTATATGGCATACTTACAAAGTTTAGACAATTTTCTAGTGCTGGGTGAGGATGGAAAACAAGGATAAAGTAAAAGGGTGATGACCTCTAGCTGTTTTTAACCTTGTGATCTCTTCGAATGATGACAAGTACACACAACCACAATGACATATGCATGACAACTAGTAATAGGGGATGGTGGTGTCTCACAAATGGATAAAGTACTTGGGCTTGTTTCCTTTAGGCTGTAACAAGTTTTCCAGTTAAAAGATTTAACAATTTGCAACACTAGTCAACCTCTAAAGGCAGGTGCCTTGGAAGGGCTTATGGGCTTCTAGAAAATGACAAAGGCATAACCTTGATAGGCTAACCTCACCTTGTTACCTTGTATAGTAAAACGAGCCGAACATTGTACAATGAATGGGTGCTCATCCTTTGACCATTGACTTTTCAAGAAACATTTGACTTTAACACAAGATAATAACCAATCTCCAAAGGAAGGTTCCCTAGAAAACCTTCTGGGCTCTAGAAAATGACTAAGGCCTAGCCCCACTGCAAGTAAGCATCCATAGCACCGATGGGTTTGCCTCACCCTGTTTCTCTTGTGACGAAAAATGAGCCTTACATCATACAATGGATGTGGTATCAGACAATGTGTAGCTACCCACTAAAGGTATCCCATCCAGGACGGTAGAGATGGGGTAGCCAATCGGTGACACTACAAGGGCCTCGTCCACTACGGATGAAGGGTAGTTGTCACACCGGACGGGCTCTCGTCACCTTATATCAATCCGAAGAATGATCAAGGGGGAGACTCTACTAGCCTAAAGGGGCTAGCGAACCTACTCAAGACACTCCTAAGGGTAAGCAATGGGTAAAAGAGAGACATAATGAGTGAGGTAGTCTAGATCTAGGAAATAGATTGTTGGACACACCAGGAACACAGAGAGGTGGGGTGAATCTGTATTTGTAGTCTTTATTACTTTTTCAACTTTATTNTATTATGCATTATCACATTATCATTATATCATCATCAGCATTGTTATCATCATCATATCATCATCATCACATAGAAAGCATAGCAACACAATACACAAGATTTTTACGTGGAAACCCAAGTCCTGGGGGAAAACCACGGAAGCCTTTTTAAAATAGTTTTCTAGAAATAACTGGAAGGAGGCAACAACCCCCTTATTACAAAGACTTCAATTTTCTAGCTTCAATTGGAAGGAGTCTACGGCCACCTCATTTACAGGCTTCAACCTGAAGGAAGATACCACTCCCTAGTTTTTTGGCTTCAACCGGAAGGAGGCTAGGACCTCCTCTCCTTGCCCCGTCTTGCCACCCTGATAAGAAGATAGAAACTGTTGAACCACAACCGCACTGATCCTACGGACCTGCTAATCAACACCTGTACTACACTGCACAATCTATACCACACTTCACAACCTGTACCACACTGCACAACCTGTACCACACATCTCAACCTGTACCACACATCTCAACCTGTACCACACTGCATAACTTGTACCATACTACACAACCACTGCCACTACTAACCACTGCGCATCATTTGATCACTACTCATCAGTTGATCACTATCCATTGTATCACACTGCTCGTCAACCTGTATAATCAACCTGTCCAATCAAGCTGTACCAATCAATTTGTTTCTCACATCAACCAACTCAGTCAATCTGACTCTGCACACCAAACTCTGTCCACTTGGTTCAAACCAACTGCTCATACAACTCGGCCAATCTGAGTCAAAACAACTGCACATAAGGAAACTTGTGCCAATCTTTCTCAACTAAACCAACCTATACCAATATGCTTGTGTACCTGTGCCTAATCAATCATTTACTTGTGTTAACCTAATCAAGTGCTCTGAAATTCAACCAACCCTTCTTACTTGGCTTAGTTCATCAAGTAAGAGACACATTTGAGCAACCAAGAGACTTCACATACGGTCAACCAAACTTTGTCCAAACACACTCAACCCAATGATACCACAACCAACCTCAATCACAGTCAAGGAATACTTGATAGTTAAACACGATATACTTCAACCAAATAACCTTATCCAAGAAGATAAAAGACTTAACAAACTATGTCAAACTCAATCAATATTATAAATTTTTAGACGCAAAAGTATTTTTCACTCTACTCAAATCAAGTCAACAAATCAAACAAATATCAAGCAAATAGTCACTTACAACACTCTCAAAGGTTGTCATTAACAATCAATAACAATCCAACTCCTCTTAGGTCAAAGACACAATGATCAACACTTGTCAAACTAGTTTTCAAAGAAAACATTTAGGTTGATCAAAGAAATAACTCACAAGATCTACTACTTACATATCAACTTCTCAGTCAATACTACACTTATACAACAATCAAGATAAACACCAAGATCTATGCCAGCAACATTCAAGATAATCATCAAGATTTATATCAAGATCACATCAAGATATATGCCAAGATAACCGTCACCATAACCTCCATAACATATTGAATTACTTCAAAGAGATATACCAATATATAGCCTCACATACTAAGATCAAAGAGGTACTCTATCCATGAGAGACATGTGCCATTACAAGAGAAACCATGAAGCATGAACCATACCTTATTGAAGATCACAAGATGAAGAAAAAATAGAAAAACCAAATGAAACTCTAGATCCTGTCATCACATAGCCCTCGTAACAAGCTTTCCAACAAGCTAAGAATTTTGAAATTCCGATTCCGCATGAGAAAGTTATGCCAATTTTAGTGAAGATGCCCAGAGATTTTTCTGTCACAAAATTTCGCACTTTTCTCCAAAAGTGCGAAATTCCTAAGAGAATTGATGATGAACAAATGAAATGTTTGATATTCTATTTATATAGGTTGTGGATAAAAATTATTACCTTGGGTCGACATGAAATTCAAAATTACAAATAATTAAATTCTCTTTTGTTTGGTCGGCTCGCCCAAAAAGGTGGGGTACCTGAACTTCAAAAATTCATATCTCTTCATCCGTAAGGAGTTAGAAGATGCTTCACATATCAACGGAAAGGGCTTGAAGAGGACTATCTCCCTATGATGGGTTTATGTGAAAATTCTTGGTCTAATACCCTTAAATTCTTCAATTTGTATAGGACATCAAGACTGCACACAAAAGGGTGCCAAAGACCATGTTACCTTATGCATAGATTCCAAGGTCAAAGGCTTCATATGCATAATCACAAGGCTACTACATGCCAATGACCATATAGTGTCTAAGGGACATCAAAACATTTATGTGGGTTCAAGACTTAAACTTTCAAGGACACCAATGACCCCATAAGAATGGGTTCCAACATACCACCGTAAGTGTGGGTTCCAAGAACTAAGTCTCCACATGCAAGAGGATCAAGATATATGCTTGTGGATTCAAGGACCCCACAAGAAATTAACAACCTCAAGACCATTCAATGCAAGCAATGGGATTCACCATCAACACATCAAGGACTTTACACGCATGAACCACATCATCCATCCAACAACCAATCAAGAGACCAAAACAAGTACAAGCATAACAAGCAGCTCAAAGACTAGTAACCAAAGATCAACCATGAGTAAGGAACCCAACAATGGACTCAAATGGGACCGAGATACAACTTAGGGGCACTTGAGCAAGTGAATGGGTAACCAGGGCTTTTGTCATTGTTCCAAGGGCTCCAAGAGCTTCAATATTGGGCTTGGACAAGGTCAAAAGGCCCCTCTGAAACTAACAACCACAAAAATAAACACTAACCCTTAGGGGCTCCACAAGGGGCACCAAGGACTTAACAGTTGCCATCAATGACTAGACACTGTTGGCTTCAATGACAACTTAATCAACAATATCCCCCTTTGTCATTGATGGCAACACTATAACTGCTCTTCAGATCAAGCTCCCCTGTCAACAAAAATTATCTCCCCCTTTGGCATCAATGGCAAAGGGACCATTCTTTGACCATACTGCTCCCCCTTAGGGAATGCTCCCCCTGTCATCAACTTCTCTTCCTTTTCAACTTTTCTTCCTCTTTGCATTAATGACAACAAGAACTTCTTTTGGCACTACTTCTTCCCTTATCAATGAGCACTGATGCTTCTTTGATCGACTTGTATTCTGTCACATAGATACTGCTGGAACCAACTACTATACGATACTCAAATCTGATAATCAGGTACATATCGCCTTTTACACTTCAAAATGGCATTGGGTTTTTCCCAAGATATTCATCATTTCTGTTTTGATCTACTTACTTTATTCTCCATACTTTGGTAAGATGATGGTTGTTCATGTCATTCGATTGAACTTGCTTTCTTCTCCAAACTTTAACCTGTCCCTGCATCTTGCAATGTTTTGCGAAAATGACCATAATGATAGCAATTGTAACACTGAACCAAAAATGTACTTTTATTTCTTTCTGGAGTGATTCAGTCATGAGCTCTGCAATGAATGGCTTTGTGACCATAGTTGTTACACTTGTAGCAGTGACCATGGAACCTTATAGAATATCTCTGAGCAGTGACTTATCTTGATTCTTCTTGATCATGGGATCTTCTGAGAATACATGTATTACTGTTAGCCTTTTCTTCTTTTACAATGGAGCTTTTACTTTTTTCAATCTTCTTCTTGATCTTCCATTTTGTCTTTAACTGACTAGTTGTTTTGTCTAGGTCTTCCTTCAGGGAGAGGATCTTCAATTCTTCTTTTTGACAAATTTCTATCTTTTCTTGGATTTTTTCTCGTTAAATCTTCTTCTGTCTTCTTGACTTCTTCTACCTGTATTTTCATAACAAAGATATTGTCTTCCATTTGTCCTTTTGAATTCTGATCATCTTCATGGAATTTTTGCAGTTGACCTTGTAGTATATGATTCTCCTTTCTGAGTTCTGAGAGGTCCTTTTCAAATTCAAAGTTTGTCAGACATACCTTCTGTAACTCTACCTTTAAGGATTTGATTTCAAGTTTTTGTTTTCTTCTTAACTTCTCTTCCAATATTTCTTTAGCCTTATAAGTACTTATCTCACTGTCTTTGTCTTGTAGCTTGTAGCTTGTAGATCAATTCTTTTTCCTTATCTTCTAGCAGTCTTCTGAGCTTGACAATTTCTTTTGATTGCTTTTCAATTTATGTGGCTGACTTCTCAATTTTATCTTTCAAAGAATTGGATATGGCTTCTTTGATTCTGGTAGCTTCTTTGACTTGGAGTTTCAGATTAATTATGGTCTGTGTGGCCTTAGATTCTTTTTGATTCCTTTTCTCATCTTTGTCCAATTGCTCTTGCAATACCTGATTTTGTTCACAAAGATTTTTACTTCTTGCGAAACATTAGTAATTTCATTGTCTATCATAATATCAGCTAAATTCCTATCACTTATCGGAGAGCAAGGATTTTCATCATAATCTGAAGTATTGCATTCAATTAATTCAGAATAGCTCTTATTTTCAATACCTAATAAACATATCTCTTTAAAAACATTACAAACAGAGTATTCAGGTGTAATATCCCGAATTTTGGACTTAACACTTATAGGCATGTGCCTATGGATTATGATGATTATCTCGATGTTTTATTTATATATATTGGGTTGAAGACCCCACTGCATATGAACATGATGATTTGTTTTATATATTGGGCGTAAGCCAATTATTGATGATATATATGTATGCTTGTTTGTGTTGGGCGTGGACCCTGAAGCACATGATTGATGAGATGTTTTGTGTTGAGCGAGAAGCTCTGGAGCACAGGAGTGATTGATGATTTGTGTTGAGTGAGGAGCTCTGGAGCACTTGAGTAATTAATGTTTCGTGTTGAGCGAGGAGTGTTGGAGCACATGAGTACTTACATTTGTGTTGAGCGAGAAGCTCTGGAACACATGAAAAGATAAGATTTGGAAGTGTTGGGCATAAGCCATGGGGCCTTCCAAGTTGATGTTGAGCATAAGCTCTGGAGCATCGGATCCTTGGCCATTGTATCCTTACGTGTATCGTACAAGTACATCCTAGCATTAGTGTTGAGCGAAGAGCTCTGGAATTGCACTAAGTTGTAACTCCCTGTTAAAGCGTTGAGTATGGGCTCTGGCAAGCGCTAGGGGTTACTGAAAAGAATTTAATAACTCCGAGAGAAAACGACTCGAGAAAAATATTGATCTCATCATACTTATATATAAGTGATTAAATGAAATTTTGAATTTTTGTATTCTCATCAATTATCGAAGAACTACCACGTTATACGAGGGAAATCCAACATGCAAGGATGTTTAGAGTTGCCTAGCCTAGTAGACCTAACCATTTACCTACTTGACCTTAATGAAGAAGTGTCATTAATTCTAGGGATCATGGTATATGATGCCCAAAGACAAACGTTAACAAATGTTATATTATTATGTATTTTATACATGGGATGTATAAAGAATAAATATAGTAATAATATTAATGATGAAAGAAAGAAAGAAAAGCTCCATCCATTATTATTTATTATGTAAAGATAATAAATAGTCCAAAACCTACAAAAGTCTAATTAGGAACTAGTTGAAAGTTCCTACGTTAAAATATTAAGAATTACCCAAAGTAATTGAAAAGGGTTAAATCAAGAAACCAAGGTTTCTTGATTTAACTGTCCCTTTGACTGAAAAGTCTGTCTATAAAGACTCAAACCAAGGAAAGGCTTGGGGTTCTGATCCATCTTGGGAGAATTTTTATTCTATCTGTTTTTGCTCTCAAGTGAATTCTTGGAGAACATTTTTCCTGCAAGGAATAGGAGAACTTATCCAGAACTGATTACCAGTTAGGGAACCCTACCTTAGGTACTCTAAGCTACTTGCATGTTGGAATCCAGCACGGGGGGATCCGGATTGAAACCAGGAATGGTTTCGGGTCATGGTTGGGTGGAACATGATAGCTCCCAAGTGATTCGGTCATCTAATACAGAGGTTTGGTCTGCCTATGAATTGTTAATGCTGGTTATTTAAGTGTACAGGTTCAACCATTAAAGGAGCTCCAAAAATTACAGGTATGAGATCCCGGTCTGCCTCTTCCATTTCATAGCATGAATGTTGGCCGAGTTAAGTAGGGGTTCATATTATATTTTGTAACCCTATAAATGGTTGTTTTGTTTATATCTTCTAGGGTTTACATTTCTTAACGTATAACCATAGGCTACAAATTATTTCTCATGTTGTATTTACCAGGGTTTGTTCATTTAAGTTTGCTCTTGTATTTATTTTCATTACTTAAACTGTGTTTATTGTAAACTAGGTTTTGTTTCGGGTTATTATATAGTTGTTCTTTTGGCCTTGTTACTCTACTAACATATTCCATTTGTCAGCAGAGGCTTGTTTTAGATTTAATTAAGACTAGTTCAGAAGTAGGAGTATATATATAAGTATAAGCTACAACTCAGATAAGCTAAGCTATTATCTATAACTAAACTACTACACACACACACACACACATATATATATACATATACTAACAGATATAAAATAGATTACAAATCTAATCAACTAAGTACAAGCTTTAATCATTTCACTTTAAATCCAAGATAACAAACCTTTAAAGACCTTTCAAGGTTTGCATCATTAAAAACAAGCTAAATACTAAATCATTCTATTTAAAATAACATCATCATAAATATACAAACAGAGTAAGTATCGTGACCATTCTTTTGGTCCAAGATTCGAGTTTCTTTCTTATGCTAAATCCACAGTCATAATATTTAAATAAACAACATCATAATCGCATGCATAAATCATTTAAAGGTCCCATCTAATATCGCACACAACTATCGCATATTAATTAACCAAGTAAACTTTATAAAACAAATCAAAGAACTCTGTAAGTTACAACAGGGGTCATAGAATCGATCCTTGTGGGTTTACAAATCCAAGTTGCAGACTTAATCCACCACATAAAATGCATGCACAATAATCATTTACATAACTCTGCGGTCATCCCATATAACAAATTAAACACGATGTAATTACTTTAATCCACAGAAATTGTTTTATTTACAAACCCTATCTTAATCTTTAAACAGTCCACAAGTTTTTATACAAGTAAAGGCCCATGATGCGAATCCTGTAGGGACGTTTTTATCAAGTCACGCTATACCTCTAATGTATGCGGACTGGAATACATTAACCATAATAACATCAATGTGCTACAGCACGGTCGAGAGACCCTTGCTCGTAACCATGTTGTATACTACGGCCTCGACCACTTTTATTAAAATACAAAATCAACTAAAAACAAAACCCTGACTATCGTATGCCTGTCAATACGACAACATACAGTAACGATAGCCATTCTGGTTTACATCCATGTCCTTCCACAATCCACATTACACCACAAGAAACGACAAGAGTACACTAAACAACCCTCTAAGCTATCGCAGCTGCCTGGAAGAGCGCTCATGCCACTCACGGCAAGGCCTCAACCCTTACGCTGTCAGTTTATTACGGCTAAGAATAAAATATAAGCATTATACATAGACCATCCAAGAAGGAGAATGTCTCATATAAACCCCAGTTCTAAATCAACACAACGCAATAATACAAACGCCGGAAGGATTAATACACACAATAAATGTAATACCCATTGCCAATTTATAAACACAGTATATATTTATATACACAGTAAATCCAACTCTATAGTCAAAAGTTTACACAGTCATGCCAAGGGCTATGGCACCATTGCAGCCCATGGATTAAAGCCCCAATTCGATTTACAAACTGTTATCACCAACCTTGTAGTTGCTTATGTAAGGTGGATCTAGGATGGACGGTAGAGGGACAAGAAACTAAGGAGGTGGAACCAAGACTGCTTAGACTCCCAAATGGACGGTTGTCACGCCAATCGAGGCAGCCTTCACTTTATGTTATCTTAGCCCAAGACAAAAAGGGGGAGACCAATATCTACTCCCGACACGAGAGATCTAACCTAGAGACCAGATCAGATCAAATTGACTTGAGGTACGTAAGGTGTAAGGTAATGGAAACTCTAGATCTATGGATGATGTCACTAGGTGAACCAAGGCTTTGGATGAGGGTTTAAGAAGTGTGAGGCTTGATCCAAAGTGAGACACATGTGACCTATGAAGTAAATACTAGATCTGGGGTTGAGGTACTAGCAACAAGTGAGTACATCCACTGCCTTGGGAAACGTGACCAATGCAGGGAGGTCAAGGACATGATTGGGGCTATCTAGTACTGATGGATAGACTCGATGAAAGATATGATAGAGTCAAAGTACCCGAGTCACCAAGGAAAAGTCAGATTATAAGGAAAGGAAGCCAAAGAGGGGGTAGCGGTGGAGTTGGAGATCAGTGCTTGTCAGATCTAGGGCAATGGAGTCACTATCTGCCCAACGTTGGAGGAGACCCACCTAGGAAATATCCTGATCTATAGACCTAGAAAGGTACTTTAGCCGGAAAAGTCAGTTTATTGGAGAAAACAACCGCAAGGTAGCTAGCGCTAGGGTTTGGAAGGGCAGATCCTCAGATCTAGGACAATCTGGAGACCACCAGTACAGTGTTGGAGGATAAATGGAATGAGGATGACCTGATCTACAAACCCAAGTTTGAAAAATGCCGGAAAAATCAGATTTGGGAAAAATTCAAAAAA
Source organism: Pseudotsuga menziesii (assembly GCA_001517045.1). Classification (NCBI taxonomy): domain Eukaryota; kingdom Viridiplantae; phylum Streptophyta; class Pinopsida; order Pinales; family Pinaceae; genus Pseudotsuga; species Pseudotsuga menziesii. The sequence continues at coordinate 87,649 of LPNX011041448.1, read as the reverse complement.
ATGATGAGCGCTAGGGTCCTGGAAGACAGTTTCTCAGATCTAGGGCCACCTGTCAGCATCTAGCTCAGCGTTGAAGGTGATTTGGAGAGAGGAGGACCCGATATACAAACCCAAGAAGGAATTTTGCTAGAAAAATCAAATCACGGAAAAAGTCAAAATTTCATGAGGAGCGTTGGGGTTGGAGCAGACATTTTTCCAGATCTAGGGAAAACCAGGCAAAATTAGCTCAACGTTGAGAGTGATTTGGGGAGGGGAAGACCCGATCTACAAAACTCAACAGCGGTTTGTCCAGAGGTCAAATGGTTTATTTTTTAGTATTTTTTGGGATTTTATTATTTATGAAATTTTCAGTAAAAATGAAGAAAAGCATTTGTCAATGGATTGAGATCCCGAAGAAAGAAACTAACCTGCATATCTTACCTAGAAATCCTTGTAGATGCCTTGAAGTTGATGATCCTTGCTATCTCGATCAATTTGAGAAGACCTGTGTGATTTCTAAGCCCAACGATTTGCTCCAAGTGACCAATGCGCCCTCTCTCCTGCACAAGCAAACATCAACAATATTAGATTTACTGTGTCATGAGGAAAAGACAAGATCTACAGAAAAATAACAAGATGTAATCATAGATCACAATGAAGCTAATGAAAACCCCTTGTTACAGACGAAACCAGTCCAAGCGAGTTGAGGTACCCCTGCAAAAACGCCCGAGTGAAATCACCCTCCTGTAGACAAGACAATGATCCCAAAAAAATATAGATCTCACACAAATTTCCCAAATGCTAGGAAACAAAAGACTTTTCAGTCACCATCTAAGAACACCATATGCAATGGAGATCTAAAAAATATCCACAAAAAAGTTTTTCTATTAATCAGATCCAAGAGCCAAAGACCCTTTACAAATGAGAAGCTCTCTTCTTTAAATAGGAACGAGAGAACCAAAATACTAACCACTTTCAAAACGAGTGGATAATATTAAAAGATATTAATGTTCTCATCAATGGTTGATATGAGCTCAACATACAATACATGGATCAGTATAACCATAAAGTACCAAAGTGGACTAAATCACCCATAAAAAGGGTACCCCACTCAACAAAAAATAAATGAAGCACATGGTGGGTCCATGGAGTGTTAACTAAGTCCTTGTGGGTGCCCCATGGCACAATAAAATAATATAATATTTTAATTTTTGACGTTGTCCCTCCTTGAGGAAATTGTGAGCCCCCCAAAAGCTCCAGAAAATAATAAAAAATTCCCAAAAAATAGGTGTGGGCCCAATCAGGTGTTGCAACTGCTGGAGAAGGTGCGGAGGACATCACACTCATCATAATGACTCATCCCATGTCATTTCCTTACCTCGGTAACCCAAATCGATTTCTTGAATAGCCATTTAATCATTTATTAATCTGCCTCGAAAAATGTGAACCTGCCAAAACAACCTCCTCGGGTGTCTGCGTTGTCCAACTGAGCCCACCAGGATTTTTGGGATGGGGTTATTATGGTACAATCAAGTGGTTGCACACCCTATGCCCCATACAACTCCCTAAGAGATCCCATAAAAACTTCTTCCTGCTCAGACACATAATCTTGTGAAGCAAAACTGCATCAGAAGGGTAAAATGAGCTTGATCATCTTTGCAAGTGCCCGGAACTGAAAATAAGCTATCTCACTAGACTCACAGAGTCCAAATCCATCTAAGGTGCATACTCATACCCTTTCCAGGTCTCTGCCTGATCATCAACAATATCGAATAGACAATATAATCACCTATAAATGACCAGATACCAATACTATAACTCAGACTATCATCCATCTGCTGCAAGTGTTACATAGCTAAGACATGCTCTACAAATCATTTAAGTAACAATCATAACAAGTAGCATTCACCTCACTGGCGGTACATCAACCAAATACATATATAGGGTTTTATTTATTATTACTCAGACCAGACTTTCAAGACTATACTCACTTCATAGTTGTAGTCAATTTGCTAGTGAAGGGCAAAGGCTGAAATTGACAAGGCTAGGGAAAAGGATGACTACCAACTTAACATCATGACACTTTGGATATGGAAAGGGAATACTGACTCTAACCACATGTCGAACAAACAACAACATAGGGAATGGCAGTGCCTCACAAATGGTTGAGTTGTTCAGAGAGTGCTTATTCAACTTAGGCATCATGTCTACATCAAGTTTGATCCAGGTTCATTAGGACCGTCAATTTTATTTCCATGGCCTTTTTGGCCTATATGACCTTTTGAAACTTCACTAGTGCTTAAAAGCTCAACTAACTGTAGCTTTCATCCAGGACATATTCAAATTTATAAGGTCAGCAATATTTGGATATAGCATATATTTAACCATTGCTTTAGGAACTTTTTCTTATACCCTTCACGGGGTATCTTAGCATTTCATTGCTTTTTCCCTTTTGTTCACATATGTTAAGAGACACATTTTAGAATTTACAATTTCCATGGGCGCATATATAAACATTTCCAATACAAGTAGTACATGAGCTTTCAGTTTTATTCAACACATCCCCAGTGACCAAGGGGAGTTCTGCACAGTGCCAAGCATCGGGACAACCGACCAGAATGATTTAGGCATACAATCCAACTCACCAAAGGCAAGTTCTGTCACCAACTCAGAGCCAAGACAATATAAACAGGGAGGTTTGTCCAACAAAAGTTCTAGCGGGGAAAGGTCCTCCATGCCACAAGTCAAGTAGTAAGTCGGGTTGAAACAAAACTGGAAGGAAATGGATGAGTGAAGACAGTGAAAGATGAAACCAACACTTGCAAGCCAAGAAATGGTGGGAATGAATACCTCTATTCTCCCTAAGGAGGGTCAAACCAATGAGTATAGGTCAAGAACTTCCAAGTATGAGTAGGGACATCAATACATAATATAGATACATCCAAGTCCACATATTTATATGAGCGTCAAATCATGACACTAAATGCTAATACATGTCACTAAAAATGAGTATAAGAGCAATGATAACCATAACACAATATAATATAAACTGAGTCATAACCATGCAAATATATCCATCTGAACCATCATCTGTCTAATGAAAAACACTGATACATATCTGGGCATCACTAAGTTCTTTGCAAATGACTAAATGACTACATCAGTCCTCAAATCTGAGTGTCTTGAAACTCAGTCCTGACATGGGAGAGTGCTATAGTTCACTGATAACATAATGATCCATTAAAGCTGCTCATCTCAGCATCTCATATGTAGGAGATCTGGCTGAAAAAATGTACTGAATCTGAAAAATAGAATATGGTAGCCCGGCTACTATATATGTGATAACATCTAGCTCTAGCTGGGACAAGTGCTCTGCTGAAAAGAGCGCTTGAGAACCTCAAAATCTCTGGTCCTCGCACTCTGCTTCTCGCATTCTTAATCAATCCCTTCAGCTCTGCAACCGCTACCAAAATGTCACCAACTACCTGCAGCATGTCCAGAGCTATACCAAACTCACAGACTGGTCGTCAGAACTATACATGGATAATATGAAGTACTAAAACTGAAAATGCATGAAAACTGAAATGCAGAAAGTAAATCTAATCTATAACTATAACTTTTTAAGAGAAGTTTGATTTTTTATTGTGCAGGAAAAGAAACAGAAATTAAAACTATACTAAGAGCTTCAAAGGCGAGCTTCAGGAAAAGATGCGAGATTCTACACTACTGTCGGGAGAGGCTTATTTCATCCTACCTACCCTACTTTAACCCATTTAGACAAGTGTTAGGTAAAATCATAAACCCAATGCAACCACTTGCTGAACGAATCTATTGAGCTTTCTTTACAGTTAAAGATACAACAAATCAAAGATGGCTTGTAAATAATGTGAATAAAAATTGAAGCCATTATAACTTGTTGTTTGAAAATCAAAGAAAGATATGGATAAAGAGAAATGAAATCATGCCAGGGATGAGATTGATTGTTGCAAACTTCTTCCACCCATAGATTGATAGGATCATAAAAGGTATGCAAGTTCGTTCTTGATGGAAGAAGACAATATGATTTATGAGTCGACCACTCCAAACGGTTCTTTGTTTTCTCCTCCACCCTACTAGGACATTCAATTCTATTCACTTCAGAAGAAATGGGAGAATCAAATGGGGACAAGTTGTAATGCAATGAAACTGTGAATGAGATCAAGCCCATTTGTTGTTTATACACCCTCTCCAACCATCCATAATACAGATTTACAAATTGAAAAAATATTATTTATTACGGATGACTGAGAAGAGACATGAAGTGCCTTTTCCCCAATTACGTGATAATGCTTAAACTCTTGATTAAATATTTTGAAAGTAACAACTTGATTAAAAGACAAACCCATACAAGAAGACTCGAAAAGTTGGGATGGGAGGGTGGATTGAAAATTTTCTCCCTGACTTGGAATAATTGATCTCAGAGAGGAAAGAGATTTTAAATTAATTCCAGGAGTGATTTCAAGATTCGAAACAAGGTCAGTATCCACATATTGAACCAACATATTCTGATTAAGGATTGGATGAAGAATTCTATCGTTACTATCAGGACAAGGACCCTTGGTGCAATGTTCTTGATTAAGTTCACTTACAATCGTATCATCATGTGATTGTTCTTCTTTTAGCTCTAGATAAGGAAAAACATCAATAAGTTTGGTTTCAGTTTCCCTATCACTCTTATAGGTGTGCTCTTCAATCACAATATGACCACAAGATTGCTCTTCAACGAAAGTTTGATTGATGTCATCAAACTCTGAATCCCGATTCAGATGGCTTGAATATTTTACTCAAATTATCGTCAATTAGGCAATGACTATGAAGTTGCTCTTCTAAAAGCTCTTCAGTGGACTCACAAATGGAAGGCTCAACTATGGATGCTTCTTGATGGTGATTGTTGGGTTCCCTTCCATGGATTAAATCCAAAATTTGCTATGTGACTGCTTCAGGTAATAATAACAGAGTATCTTGTATGATTTGATTGATATCCCTCTTAGTTTCAACATGAGCTATTGAAACATTATCTCTAAGTACTCTGTAACATTCTTATGGATTGCAGGCACGCTCATAATTTGGAACATTTTAGGAGAGGAATGATCGAATTGAGAAAGCAAATTGCCAGCATATTGATTATTGCTAGATTCACACTCTGAAGAATTATCAGTGTTCCTACCCCACTTATATATTAACAGATCTGTGAACATGTCATACCCAGTGATGGATTCTGGTGCTAAATGATCAACCAATAGTTGAACATCCCCTCGCAAGGATTCTCCTCATTGTATGCACCTCTAATTTCCATGTAATCCCAGGGAATGTCCAAATGACTTTCGATAGATATATCCTTATTTCCATTAAAACGGGGCAACCTCCCTAGTGTAATCATTTGGCAGAGGATGAGGTGCTCCTGGTATTTTAGAAAAGTCAAAATGAGACCATTTGTCTTGTTTTTTAACAACTCTGGCTACTTGGCTATAAGGTTTTGACTGGGATTGACTTCTAGGTTCATGTCGACTTACAGGTCCATAGGTCCACTCGGGATGGTTGGAAAATCTTTATTGCATGGGTGAGGAAGTTGGTGGATATCATAAAGATTGTGATAGCTAGATTCATACCCATAGTCATGCTCGAGATCATCCTCATACCTATAGTCTGACCTCCGTATATTCCTTTCGTTTATTTGTCTTGTAGTTTCAATCATTTTTTTGGTTAATTCCTTCATGTGCCTCAAAAATACATCTGAATTCATTATGATTTATGGGATGGGTTCGCTTCTCAGTGAAGTCGTGTTGTGGAGTCGCTAGGTGAACGAATTACTGTGTTCACCAACGAATAATGTCGTAGGAGAGGTGAGGTATGTCGAACCAAGGTAGGCCTCTACCTCCCCGGCAACGGTGCCAAAATGTTATCACCAACCTTGCAGTTGCTTATGCAAGGTGGATCCAGGATGGACGGTAGAAGGACAAGCAACTAAGGAGGTGGAACCAAGACTGTCTAAACTCCCAAATGGATGGTTGTCACGCCAATTGAGGCAGCCTTCACTTTATGTTATCTTAGCCCAAGACAACAAAGGGGGAGACCCAGATCTACTCCTGACATGAGAGATCTAACCTAGACACCAGATCAGATCAAATTGACTTGAGGTACGTAAGGTGTAAGGTAATGGAAACCCTAGATCTATGGATGTTGTCACTAGGTGAACCAAGGCTTTGGATGAGGGTTTAAGAAGTGTGAGGCTTGATCCAAAGTGAGACACAGGTGACCTATGAAGTAAATACTAGATATGGGGTTGAGGTACTAGCAACAAGTGAGGATATTCGCTGCCTTGGGAAACATTACCAATGTAGGAAGGTCAATGACAGGATTGGGGCTATCTAGTACCGATGGACATACTCAATGAATGATATGACAGACTCAAAGTACCCAAGTCACCAAGGAAAAGTCGGATTACAAGGAAAGGAAGCCAAAGAGGGGGTAGTGCTAGAGTTGGAGATCAGTGCCTATCAGATCTAGGGCAATGGAGTCACTATCTGCCCAGCGTTGGAGGAGACCCACCTAGGAAATACCTTGATCTACAGACCCTGAAAGGTACTTTGGCTAGAAAAGTCAGTTTATTGGAGAAAACAATAGCAAGGTAGCTAGCGCTAGGGTTTGGAAGGGTAGATCCTCAGATCTAGGACAATCTGGAGACCACTAGCACAGCGTTGGAAGAGAAATGGAATGAGGTTGACCTAATCTACAAACCCAAGTTGGAAAAATGCCGGAAAAATCAGATCTGGGAAAAGAAAAAAATGATGAGGAGCGCTAGGGTCCTGGAAGACAGTTTCTCAGATCTAGGGCCACCTGTCAGCATCTAGCTCAGCGTTGAAGGTGATTTGGAGAGAGGAGGACTCGATCTACAAACCCAAGAAGGAATTTTGCCAGAAAAATCAAATCCCAGTAAAAGTCAGAATTTCATGAGGAGCGTTGGGGTTTGAGCAGACATTTTTCCAGATCTAGGGAAAACCAGGCAGAATTAGCTTAGCGTTGAGGGTGATTTGGGGAGGAGAAGGCCCGATCTACAAAACCCAGCAGTGGTTTGTCCAGAGATCGAGTGGTTTATTTTTTAGTATTTTTTGGTTTTTTATTATTTATGAAAATTTCTGTAAAAATGAAGAAAGGCATGTGTCAATGGATTGAGATTCGGAAGAAATGAACTAACCTGCAGATCTTACCTGGAAATCCTTGTAGATGCCTTGAAGGTGATGATCCCTGCTATCCCGATCAATTTGAGAAGACCTGTGTGATTTCTAAGCCCAACGTTTTGCTCCAAGTGACCAATGCGCCCTCTCTCTTGCACAAGAAAACATCAACAATATTAGATTTACTGTGTCATGAGAAAAAACTAACTCCCTCTGGGTGCCCCATGGCACAATAAAATAATATAATATTTTAATTTTTTGACTTTGTGCCTCGAGGAAATCGTGAGCCTCTCGAAAGCTCTAGAAAATAATATACAAATTCCTCAAAAATAGGTGTGGGCCCAATCAGGTGCTGCAACTGCTGGAGAAGGTGCGGAGGACATCACACTCATCATAATGACTCATCCCATGTCATTTCCTTTCCTCAGTAGCCCAAATCGATTTCTTCAATAGCCATTTAATTATTTATTAATCTGCCTCGAGAAATGTGAACCTGCCAAAACAACGTCCTAAGGTGCCTGCGTTGTCCAAATGATCCCACCAAGCTCTCTGGGATGGGGGTACTATGGTACAATCAAGTGGCTGCATGCCCTATGCCCCATATAGCGCCCTAGGAGATCCCATAAAAACTTCTCCTTGCTCAGACACATCATCCTGTAAAGCAAAACTGCATTAGAATGGTAAAATGAGCCTGATCATCTCTGCAAGTGCCCGGAACTGAAAATAAGCTATCTCACTAGACTCAAAGAGTCCAAATCCATCTAGGGTGCATACTCATATCCTTTCCAGGTCTCTGCCTGATCATCAACAATATCCAATAGACAATATAATCACCTGTAAATGACCAGATACCAATAATATAACTTAGACTATCATCCATCTGCTGCAAGTGTTACACGGCTAAGACATGCTCTACAAATCATTTAAGTAACAATCATAACAAATAGCAGTCACCTCACTGGCAGTACGTCAACCAAATACATATATAGGGTTTTATTTATTATTACTCAGACCAGACTTTCAAGACTATACTCACTTCATAGTTGTAGTCAATTTGCTAGTGAAGGGTGAAGGATGAAATTGACAAGGCTAGGGAAAATGATGGCTACCAACTTAACATCATGACACTTTGGATATGGAAAGGGAATTCTGACTATAACCACATGACAGACAAACAACAACATAAGGAATGGCAGTGCCTCACAAATGGTTGAGTTGTTCAAAGAGTGCTTATTCAACTTAGGCATCATGTGTACATCAAGTTTGGTCCAGATTCATTAGGACGGCCAATTTTATTTCCATGGCCTTTTAGGACTTCACCAGTTCTTAAAAGCACAACTAACTGCAGTTGTCATCCAGGACATATTCAAATTTATAAGGTCAACAATATTTGGATATATCATATATTTAACCATTGCTTTTGGGACCTTTTCTTATACCCTTCACGGGGTATCTTAGCATTTCATTGCTCTTGCCCTTTTGCTCACATATGTTAAGAAACACATTTTAGAATTTACAATTTCCATGGGCGCATATATAAACATTTCCAATACAAGTAGTACACGAGATTTCAGTTTTAGCTAACACATCTCAAGTGACCAGGGGGAGTTCTTCTCAGTGCCAAACTTTGGGACAACCGACCAGAATGATTTAGGCATACAATCCAACTCACCAAAGGCAAGTTCTGTCACCAACTCAGAGTCGAGACACAATATAAATAGGGAGGTTTGTCCAACAAAGGTTTTAGCGGGGAATGGTCCTCCATGCCACAAGTCAAGTAGTAAGTCAGGTTAAAATAAAATTGGAAGGAAATGGATGAGTGAAGACAGTGAAAGATGAAACCAACACTAGCAAGCCAAGAAATGGTGAAAATGAATACCTCTATTCTCCCTAAGGAGGGTCAAACCAATGAGTATAGGTGAAGAACTTCCAAGTCTGAGTAGGGACATCAATACATAATATAGATACATCCAAGTCCACATATTTATATGAGCGTCAGATCATGACACTAAATGCTAATATATGTCACTAAAATTGAGTATAAGAGCAATGATAACCATAACACAATATAATATAAACTGAGTCATAACCATGCAAATATATCCATCTGAGCTATCATCTGTCCAATGAGAAACACTGATACATATCTGGGCATCACTAACTTCTTTGCAAATGACTAAATGACTACATCAGTCCTCAAATCTGAGTGTCTTGAAACTCAGTCCTGACATGGGAGAGTGCTATAGTCCACTGATAACATAATAATCCATAAAAGTTGCTCATCTTAGCATCTCATATGTAGGAGATCTTGCTGAAAAAATGTACTGAATCTACAAAATAGAATATGGTAGCCCGTCTACTATATATGTGATAACAGAAACTACATAATTAAAACACGGAGTCTGCTAACATCCCGAAGTTCCCCATTTCGCTGCCAATAGCACCATTGTCTTTCAAACCCAACCTTTGTTTACACAGGCTCGAAGGTGCATTAAAACCCCACGGTGAAAACCCCAAACCAACTACGAGATGGAACTCTGTCCTACCCAAAAAGCCAAAGGGTAACAAGCGTGAGCTTGTTTGACAGGCTTATCTGACACCTTGGCATCACCTACGAACCAACGACGAAGCTTTGAGCCACATTGCTCTTCGCCAACCTTGGCACCTGCAAACCACCAAGCAAAACAAGGAATGAGGAGTATGAACTGTGGAGCCACGAAAGAAATACCAAACGTTTCCCTAAAACCAAGAGAGCTTACCTTCGATTAACCAGCAGTCGTCTCCATTTTTCCCATGTGCAGAGCCAAGACCAAACCCCAAACAACCAAAACGAAATGACAAGTCGTCGTGGAAGCCAAACCCTATGTTGGGTTTGCCACAATCCCCAAGGAGCATTAATGGCTCTAGTTTGGTGTCAACTATTGACACAAAATCCACTTCTCCATAGTTTGGAAACAATGCATTAACGTTGGTCTCCATCCCCATGCAAGACTTAAACCCCAATCTTATATGGTTCAACCATATGTTAACGCGCCACCCGAAAACTTATTACAAGTATGATATATCACAAGGTTTTGTGTAATCTATAGTCCATACAATATATATGCCAACCCAAAGTTTAAATACCAAGTATAATATATAATGGGTATCGCATAACCATAGGCTTAAGCCTTGAACCTTGCTTTACCATATGCCATAAGCATTAAGCTTAAGAACCATGGCATATGAAATATGCCATGGTAATAATCATGTTTAAAATCAAAGGTTGATCTTTTAGCCTAAGTTCATAACCTGCCCAGAAACAAATAATTGTTATGTTAATGCTTATAATAAAATCAACCTGAAATATAAATACATAATGAAAGTACAACATAGATAATTTAACTATGATAACTAATTAATGAAAATAGTAAATTACCATATGCCATGGTAATAATCATGTTTAAAATCAAAGGTTGATCTTTTAGCCTAAGTTCATAACCTGCCCAGAAACAAATAATTGTTATGTTAATGCTTATAATAAAATCAACCTGAAATATAAATACATAATGAAAGTACAACATAGATAATTTAACTATGATAACTAATTAATGAAAATAGTAAATTACCTTGATATAAATCTGATTCGGTAATGAACTGTAGTAACAAACAATAGGTATATCAAAGATCAAGATATTCAATGCTCTTTAAATAAGTCTTCGTCGCTAGGTATACCTGTGTATAAACAAGTCGAACTAAGTAAGCCTGCAGACAAGTAAACAGTTTACCCCTCAGACCATCATGGGAGAACGAGTCCTGCCACTCCGCCCACTTTGTTTCCACAAACAAAGTTAAGTCAGGACTTTGCAAATAATTGTGATGTGATGTTGTGAGTTATTTCTCAGTTTTATATTCCGCTGCATACTGTAAAAGATATTCATGTGTGGTTATCAATTGATATTTTGCATGCACTGTTTAGCCCTAGTTGAATATTAAAGGAAAATTGACATGGTATCCGAGCTCTGGTGAGCTAAAGCTGAGAGACTTGCAGCAACAGTGATAGATCAAGGGTAGATCTATAGGAAGACACAAACCTAGACTTCTAATATAGGGTTTGACAGGTACACTTCACTATGGTCGTGCATTTGAGAGTTGAGGATAGACTCCAAGGTGCTCAGAACTTTCCTACATGGAAAGAAAGGATCACAAGGATGCTGGACGTCAGTGATGCAGAGGAGCACATTGATTCCACGAAGGTTGCACCCACAGATCCGATAGATTTAGCAGCTTGGAAGAAGATTGATTCTAGAGCCATGCTGATTCTCATGGATGGAGTGAAGGACCATATAGTCCCTCACCTTTCTGGTAAGAAGACCGCAACAAAGCTGTGGACAACTTTGGAGAGTCTGTACCAAAGCAAGAATGAGAACCAGAAGATGGTGTTGCAAGAGAGGATGCGCAACACCAAGATGGCCAAAGGAGAAGGAGTGGTGCCTTATCTCATGAGGCTCACACATATCAGGGACGATCTTGGAGCCGTTGGCTCTAAGACAGTGGATGAGGAGCTAGTTCGAATAGCCCTGAATGGCTTCTCTAAGCCATGGGGCACCTTTGTCAAAGGTGTTGTGGCTAGGGAGAAGCTCCTTGATTGGTAGAGACTATGGGATGACTTTGTGTAGGAGGAGACCCGCATGGCTCAAGGATCAGGCTCATCCAGCAGTTCCCCACAGATTGTGGATGAGGAGGCTCTAGCCCTTACATGGAAGAACAAGGGGAAGAAGGATGGTAAGAAGAACCTTGACGTGTCAAAGGTCAAGTGTTTTATCTGCCACAAGCAGGTACACTTTGCCTCCGAGTGCCCAGACAGGAAGAAGAAGAGTAACACTCAGATGGCTGGATTTGCAGAGGTGGATGAGTTCAGCAGGAACTTCGATGAGGAGTTTTGTTTGATAGCTGGCATGGCAAGCACCACAGGGAGCAGCATATGGTACATTGACAGTGGAGCATCGAGTCACGCGACTGGATAGAAGAGATTCTTCAGAGACTTGCAGGAGGGTGGAACAAGGATCCACGTTGAGTTGGGTGATGATGCGTGGTATTAGGCACAGGCAGTTGGCACTGTTTCATTTGAGAGGGAGTTTGGAAAACCCCTCAGTTTTGCTGATGTGTTATATGTTCCAGGACTGACCAAGAACTTTATATCAGTCTCCACTCTGGAGGAAAAAGGATATCAGGTGAAGTTCCGTGACCATAGAGTGTATATCAGGCCCAAGGGGTCAGATAGGAGCTTGGATCAGGTGATTGGCAGAAGGAGTGGGAAAGTGTACAGATTACACTTTGAGCCTGCAAAGGCTCTAGTTAGCAACAATAGCAGCAGTCAGGGTGAGTTGTGGCATAGGAGGATGGCACACTTACACCATGGAGCATTGAATCATTTGAGACAGGCAGTCATTGGAGTTCCTCAGGTACAGGAGGAAAAGCATAACCACTGCAAGGGTTGTGCTTTGGGGAAGAACATTAGGAAGCCTTTCCCACAGAGTGAGCACAAGTCTAAGGAGCCCTTGGACTTTGTGCATTGGGATGTATGCGGACCTATGAGTGTCCATTTGTTCAGTGGTTACAGTTACTATGTAACCTTCATTAATGACTATTCCAGGAAAACCTGGATCTATTTCCTGAAGGCCAAGTCAGAGGTCTTTGAGAGGTTTCGAGAGTTCAAGACTCTTGTGGAGAACCAAACAGGAAAGAACATTCGGGTGTTGAGGACAGACAACAGGGGTGAGTACACTTCCAATGAGTTCATGGAGTATTGTTTGGTTGAGGGGATCAAGAAGGAGCACACTGTGTCCCATACCCCACAACAGAATGGAGTTGTAGAGAGGCAGAACAGGACTATGGTTGGAGCAGCCAAGGCCATGCTATTTGATCAGGGATTACCACTATTTCTTTGGGCCGAGGCATACAGGACTGGAGTATACATTTAGAACAGGTGTCCCCACACAACCTTGGGGAGGAAGACACCAGAGGAGGTCTTCACAGGAACTAGGCCAGATGTGAGTCACATTCGCATATTCAACAATGTCTGCTATTGTCATGTTCATGCTGACAATAGGAAGAAGCTGGACCCTTCTGGAGAGAAGGGGTTACTTGTTGGTTACAGCGAGATTTCGAGGGCATATAGAGTTTACATTCCTGCTCGCAGGAGGATCATTGTGAGCAGGGATGTCCAGTTTGATGAAGACAGGGCCTTGCGGAGATCTCTGGACTTACCAGTAGAGCAGCAGCCGGCATAGGAATCGGGAGTCAAGTTGGAGGAGCAAGATGTATAGGTACAGGTACAGACACAGAGCACATGTTCTAATGGTCAGAGGGAGTCAAGTGGACAGGATCCTTCAATCATTGACTTGAAGGATGAGCTGCAGCAGGAGACAGATATCCAGCAGTCGCAGCAGGTCGACACTAGGCCAAGGCCTAGATGGTTTAGATCCATAGTGCAAGATTCCAGGCAGGTAGATCCTCCACAGACATCTTTTAGACGGAGTGTACCACCAGAGAGGCTTAGTTATATGGCACTGATGACAGAGTTGATTTACTTTGAACCTTCCAGCTTCCAGGAGGCTGCAAAACATGATGTGTGGCAGGAAGCTATGGTTGAGGAGTATGACTCCATTATGAAAAACCAAGTATGGGAGGTTGTGCCCAGGTCACAAGGGAAAAAGGTGGTGGGATTCAAATGGATCTACAAGGTGAAGCATGCAACAGACGAAAGCATGGAGAAGTACAAGGCGTGCTTTGTGGCAAAGGGGTTTTCACAGAAGGAGGGTATTGATTATGAGGAGACCTTCACCCCTGTTGCCAGGTATTCTTCCATTCGGACCATTATCTCACTAGCAGCTGAGATGGGTTGGCGTGTCCATCAGATGGACTTTAAGACTGCCTTTCCCAATGGAGTTACAGAGGAGGAGGTGTATATTGAGCAGCCAGAGGGGTTTGATGTGGAGAACAGGGAGACGCATGTATGCAGACCGCATTGAGCTATTTACGAGCTTAGTCAGGCACCTCGAGCATGGTACTCGAGGATTGACAACTATCTACGGGAGATGGGATTTCAGCGGAGTGAGGATGACCACAACCTGTACTTCTTGACAGGTGAGGTGCCTCTCATACTTGTCTTATATGTGGATGATCTCTTTTTGACAGGAGATGAGAGGCTGATTGAAGACTGTAAGTCCAACCTTGCAGTAGAGTTTGAGATGAAAGACCTTGGGATGATGCATTACTTTTTGGGCTTGGATGTTTGGCAAAGAGATGGATGCTTCTTCATCGGACAGGAGAAGTATGTAGTAGAGATCCTGAAGAGATTCAAGATGGAGGACTGCAAGCCTACGGCCATACCTCTAGTTTCCAACATGAGGAAGATTGATGCATCAGGATCAAACGGATTTGATCCTACCTTGTATCGTTAGCTTATCGGATCACTTATGTATCTGGTCAACACTTGACCAGACATCAGATTTGCAGTCAACTCTTTGAGTCATTTCATGGTGGATCCTCGGAGAGTGCATTGGACGGCTGCGAGCACATACTTCGCTACATCAGAGGTACAGTGGAGTATGGATTGGTTTATGAGCACAGGGGGAGTTTATAGTTAGCAGGTTTCACAGATGCTGACTGGGCAGGATGTGTAGAGGACTGAAAGAGTACTTCAGGTTGTTGTTTCAGCATTGGATCAGGGGTTGTCTCTTGGTTCAGTAGGAAGCAGAAGTTAGTTGCATTGAGCTCGACAGAGGCTGAGTAAATGGCAGCCATCATGGCTTCTTGTGAGGGTATGTGGCTGAGGAAGTTACTTGCAGGGTTGTTCGAGTGTGAGCTAGAGGCTACAGTAGCTCACTGTGACAATCAGAGTGGCATCAGGCTATCTGAGAATCCGGTGTTCCATGACCGAAGCAAACACATAGACATCAGATACCACTTTTTAAGAGATTGTGTTCAGAGGGGAGCCATTCGGTTGGAGTACATATAGACACATGAGCAGGTGGCAGACATTTTCACCAAGGCACTTTGTAGACAGAGTTTTGTGAAGTTCAGGAATAAGTTGGGGTTGCTACCGAATCCCTTCCTCGTTGAGAGGGAGTGTTAAACTAGTAGCAACAAGGAAGGTCTTCCTGCATGCATGTGTTCTTGCATGTAGAAGACTTTAAATAGGAAGCCAGTTGTATTTAATTTACTTTTCCTAAGTTTACTTCGGAAAATAAATTAAAGTGATCTAAATTAACTTTAGTGAACCACCAGTTAAAGTGAAAATCAAATTAGCGTTTTTGCTTTACCACTAGTTAAAGTGAAAGTGAAATTAGGGTTTTCGCTTTACCTAAAGTTATAAAAGAGAGATTAATTGGTGGAGAGAACACACACTTGTATCCCGACAGAGAGGGATACAGACAGGGAGAGAAAGTCAGACAGAGGATTTAGTTGAGAAGACGGAGGAGCGAGTAACAGGATCATCGAGCTTCGTACAACTGGGCTGTACACTCACAGAGGAGGGTGTTGAGGTTTATCTGGTATTTGCCCAGTGATTCTGTCGGGTACTGTATTCGCCAGGTTTGGGTGAATTTGTAGTGATTGTAAAAGTTCCATATTTTCTCATAATAAAATCTATATCTGACTGCTGCGCCGGTTTTCCCATCTTGGGTTTTTCCGGGGATTTCCATACCCAAAATAATAGTGTCAATATTGTGATGTGATGTTGTGAGTTATCTCTCAGTTTTATATTCTGCTGCATACTGTAAAAGATATTCATGTGTGGTTATCAGTTGATATTTTGCATGCACTGTTTAGTCCTAGTTGAATATTAGAGGAAAATTTACATGACTAGGGAAGATCAATTTAAAACACAATTTTCATCTCTTTCAACTTTAACACCCCCAAAGGTCCTTGTGTTAGAGTTGAAGCATACAAGAACAATAAATAACAACAACAGTAATAAAAATAAGCTAACGAACAAGTTAAACAACACTAAGAAATAACATCAGTAAAAGAGAAAAACAAAACTGGTTTAGACCTTCCTTATACTCAGATATCTTTTCAGATAAGAACTTGTCTTTTTGAACACAGGTCATTAAGGAACAGTGGACTTGCCTGAGAGAGCGATATATAGGTAGCTGTAGGGCAGAGTTAGACAAGTACAGACCAGAAGGTGCTAATTAAAATAGTCAACAAATAATGATAAAACCTCCAAACCCTTGTTGCAATAAATCAAAGTCTATAGGACAGCCATACATCAATCAAACAACAACACCTTTCAAATGTACAGAGGCAGGCGTAACCCATACACTAGCACCCTCAAACTGTGGCAACACACAAAGGCGCCCTTTAAACAGAATTGGCCAAGTACAGTAAGCTAATCAAGGGTCATGGCAGCCTTAGCAGGCTCAACAAAGGTCACAACCTAGTCCTAGCAGCCCACAAAAGGTCATGACCCAGCTTTATCAGTCCACAAAGGTTACGACTCAGTTTAGTAGCCCAATAAAAGGTCACGACCCAACTTAGCAACCCAACAAAAGGTCACGGCCTAGATTTATCAGTCCAAAAAGTCACAGCTTAGTTTAGGAAGGATCAACAAGGTCATGACCCAGTCTAAGAAGGATCAACAAGGCCACGTTCCAGTCTAAGAAGGATCAACAAGGTCACAACCCAGTCCTATCAACCCACAGAAGGTTACGGTCATCCTTACATGGCTGAACAAGGGTCACGACTATCCCCTAGCAGGCTGAACATAGTCATGTTATCCCTATATGGCTAAGTAGAGGTCACGACTTGCTCATAAACAACTGCAGCAACTTGAACAAGAAAGTGACAACCCTAGCAGATTGAGGGAGAGGTGACGACAACTCAAAACCAACAGCAGCAAAACCCTAGATGTTAAGCCAAGAGCAACAATGAACTCTAGAACAGTCATTGGATCAGATCTCCAATCTTCACTTGTCAAGACACACACAAAGAAAGTTTAGGAATTGAATTTATAAAATATGGCAAGTCTTCTAGAAGGGTAATCCTTCTAGCCCTACCTTTTAGGAGAATTACCAAAATAAACATAAAATATTATGATGTTGACTTAGGATAGGGTACCAATGGTCAAGACTTTTTACAAGATAAAACAATAAAGTTAAGTCATCATAACAAAAGGTGTCAAGGTACCACATTGAAGAGGGGGTGCTAGTACTTAAGACCATCAAAGGGTTCACACAAGACCACAAGTCAACAAGAGCGGTCACAACAAAGTGGGAAGACAACCCTTTCACCCATAAGACCAAGGTGTACCATCAAGGTGGGAAAACAACCCTTTTACCCACAAGACCAAGGTGGGGAAACAATCAAACTTTTATCTTTCTCTCTCAAGGTATATTGTCCACACGTGTTCCATACAATAACTATGTTTTTATCATCACCATACAAGGATGGTCCAAACTGGATGATGTGATGCTCTGGTCCTCTTGACTGTTCCGAAAGTGCTAGTGACATCATCAAGGGGTGGCTAGTCCCTTGAAGAAACAACCTATCTCATGTAGGAGAGAAGGGATTCAAGCATCATTATCTTGGTTAATTGACCAAGATCCACCTGGTTAGCTGACCAGGTATGTATCTGTAGGAACTACTTAGTCCCAAACCAAGAATCCGCCTGTTCCCAGACCAGGACATCTCTGTCTCAACTTGCAGAATCTGCTTGGTCTTCATGACCAAGAAACTGTTTGGTCCCAGACCAGAATACCCTAGAGACATATAGGGGCCCTAACCATATACTAGGGACTTTGCCATGGCATCACCCTGCTTGTTCCTAGACCAAGAACCCTAGGATACTATTAGGCGCCCTAGGGTAAAAGTACTAAAATCAACTTCTTACAAGCAACTTACAATAAGGTTTTTAAATAAGCATGCACTTGAGAAATAACCTTACCCTACTGAGTAGCAATACTCCAAAGGCCTAATATAAGAGAAATGAATTAGCAATCACAGTGATACACAGTTTATCTCATAAACACATTACAAGTTTAACATCCACACATATGAGAGGATGATCCTGATGTAGCCTCCAACCTTTTTTATTAACATAATGCTTGTTCTCTGAAGAGTATTACAAATGAGCTACGAGCTTCAACCAACAACTATATGGGAGGTGTATGCTTGCTTTAATAGAAAAAATGGAGAGAATGTGCCCCCTTAGGTGCCTCATGTATGCAAAAGGGAGTGCACCACCTCTAGGGACTAACTGGAATTGAGTAGGCCCTCATGTGCTACCTTACAATGAACTAGGACAGAGTACATACTCATGGCTTTGGAGGACTGAGTTAAAAAACCTAGCCAAACTAAGATCACTAGGATCTAAGTTCATCTAGGTGAAAAAAACACTCTAGAGCAATACTAAGATAGGTGACCCATTTGGGCTAGACCTTTTACACATATAATAGCATGCCATGTCATTTTACAATCATCATCTGTTGACCTTGGGAAAAAGAGATGTACAATATAAAAAAAAAGGAACATAAGAGTGCTTAAGCTGGATCATGGAATGGAGGGTTCCCTACGTCTTTTTATCTTTTGTTTGTTGATCATCCTGTGCTAACTGGGTTGTATCAATGTGCATATTGCCCAAATTCTTTTAACTTTGGTGTGCTTTATTAACTTTACAATGGTATCAAATTTTTTGTTTGTTGATTAAAATAGACTGAAATAAGAGCCAAATGTCTGTTGGGTGAGGCTAGGGATGTTCTTTTCTTGGTTTATGATCAAGTATGTGCATAAAATGACTTTGGTACCTTGATGCTCTTATGCATATCATCTGTTTTGCAGGTTGAGAGTTGCATATTGGGAGACTATAATATGCATAAGCCACAGGGTGCTAGCAAAATGTTTACAACTTACAATGATACATCTGTTTTAGTTTCTTATAAAGCCAAACCTACTCTGTTACTCTTGGAGATTCTATGAGGAGAATATACTGACACATGTCCAACAAGTAATAGGAGAAACATGAAAAACAAAAACTAGGGGATACACTACTTAGTTTTAGACTTCCAGTATTCTAATCTCTATGTATGTTGAAAATATGCAACATTTTGTATTAGTACTCTGTTATTTTACTATGCGTTTTGTTTCATGTACTTAACATTCATGGTAGCCAGCATTTATGAGTGCTGGTGATATTTTTTGGTACTCAGTTTACATCCTTTGCATGGTTCTGTTTCTAGCGATTTATATAAGAGGTATGTAATTATTCTGTGGAATTTGCAGACCGTGGGTGGTCCTTGATGCGGAGAATGGACTATGTGAAGGTTCATTTGGAGGTTTAACTACAGGGACTGAGGTTAGATCTGTTAAATTTCAGATTTCAGTTCTTCCAGCACATGGATTGTCTCAAATTTAATTGGTATAGTTGAAGATCATGTTAGAAAAATCCAATATCTCTTCTTTTTCATATAATATATGCTGGTTTGTAGACGAAATGAAAAAAGCCGGTTTTGTTATAACTTCCAATATATGATGCTTAGGTAAATTTCCCTTGTATTTAGATAGGCCTCAAGGTTGAAAAACAGACTAGACCTGTCCAAGAAAGTCTGTTCTACTGGGACAGCAGTAGCAGGCTTTGCATATCCCAGAACAATACTTTTACTGAATTTTTTACTTATTTGGTATTTAAAATTTTTTTCATGCTAAATAGATACATAATACATGCCTCTCCATGGTTGGGTTAAATGTTTGCTTTGCAGACTAAAACATCAATAGATTTGAGCTTAATAATTTTATTCTGTACTACTGTCAAATTTCAATAGTGGGGATGATTACTGGACAAACTCAAACGTTAATATTTCTATTCGAGTTTCTTGTAATCTGCCTACATATGTTTTTTTCTCCAAAATTCTTCAAATTTCAACTTTGAACTCTACTGCCCCCCAGAAAACCACCTTTATCAATTTGAGGACAAACATGAATATAAAGGATTTAGATAAGTGAAATTTATTAGAAAATGTATGGTGCATGCAATTTGTGATTTAAGTTTTAAATTTGCTTATGCTACATAAAACCTCGTGGCAAACCCAAAGGATGATTCCCCACATTCATGGATAGCATCCCAAGTAAACTCGTTGGCGTAGACTTGTCCACCTAACCTACGGGGATTCAAACCGTGCAGCTACTGGCATGATACTAGCCAAATGCCCAACAAATTTGGCGACAACTGGTTCAGATAACCCCTTGGGCTACCTTGTAAATAAGCTTGCTTACATGATATAGACATTTGGACATTTGTGTTGTGGAATTCAAATATTTCCCCTTCTGCTCAAGTATGGATCTTTCCTCTGCATTGGATTTGTTCAAGTTCATTTTCATTGGAAGTGAATCCTGATCGATTATAACTCCATTACCTATGGTGGACTTTGCTAGTGGTTTTCTTTCTTTATACCCTAATTGTCTCAATGAAGTTGCTCTTTTCTTTTCTGGGAAAAATCACAATTTCTATTCCATTGTAAAAAGAAATCACATTCTTAAGGTGCACAAAGCTCAATTAAAAAAAAAGGCAAGTACATATGCATTCTGCATTTACAAGAGTACAGGTACTGACTGCACTTGAGAAAAAACACATATGTAATGTACATGTCATTTCTGGCTCTTTAAAAAATAATCCTCAATCTGTCCCTTTTTTTCCTTTTTACACTCTTTCCACCCTTTTGAAGAAGGACAAACAATAACTAACTATAAATTAGGAAGGCAGGAGATCAGGAATCATAGAGGGAACCAATTCCTTATTTCAATCAGAGGTTACAGTTTCGTGAAGTCTATTTGTTCCACCTAGAGAGGTTTCAAGTGTAGCTATCTCCCTCAAGGAGGAAAGCTCTGTATCCATGTCTTGTATTCTATCTCCCCCAAGGAAGGATTGGATTCCCCAATCGACACTTGCAGCTACTGACTTACCTCATTTTGATCATCATCATTATTCAGAAAATTCTAGGTTTTTGATTTTGATTTGGTCCCTTTTTCCTTGAGAGGGTGAGCTAGAGCATGAGGACAAGTAGCTTATGTAAGATGACATATCCGGCATTGGAATGTTTTGTTTTCATAATCCAAGATCTGGATGTATTGAAATTTTTTCCATTTATTACTCATTTTGTCCAGAAGACCCTTACTAAGATCTACCTCAACACAGAATTGAGCAGATGTGAACAATCCCATTATAGTTCTCGCAAGATCTGATTTTAGGTAAGTGCCCAAAGAGTCCCCAATATCCTAGAAAATGATAAATACCAGAAATATAAATTTATATTGGGGAGATGAATCCAAATTGGCATTCTAGTAACTGGTAGAGAGTTAGGATCAAATTTTGAGAACCAAAGAGCGATAAAAAGCCCCTTGTTTACCCAAAACCAGGGACCCTCAAGGAGTTTTTAATTATCAACATGATTATAGAATGGAACAATAAAAAATATCTGGAGCAAAGAGAGATATCGCAATCTTTGTCCAAGTCAAGTGGATCTACTGGTATAAAGCTGATGTAGGAGGCCAATACCTGTTAAATAAGCAAATAACCACATCCTTTTCAGATACCAAATGTAGATGGGTGACCTCTGGCTCTGTGATCTCCACCATTGGCATCTCATCAGCATGCTCCACTATATAGGCACTAGGAAGAGGAGATAGCTTTGAATCATTTGGAAACGTAGGTTGTTTTTGACTGCATCCCTAAGAGACACATCCCAATGCCCACCAATCCTAGCAATGACAACAGCAAAATAAGGGTTGAATATTTAACTATGCTGTAGTCAGACAAAGGAATTAAGTCCTCAAGGTGTTTACCCTCATATAGCAAAACATTGTTTAACTAAAGGAATCCTTTGTGATATCTTCAATTTCTGCTTGACATCAGTCACAAAATCAGCTGAATTCACCCACACTAGTATGGTATTTCCAAGGATAGTTTTTACCATAATCTAAAATCTATCTGGAAGATCAGGGGTCCTACAAAACACTTGACAGTCAGGTATTTTGATAAGTACTTTCCCTGCAAGCGTTTCATCAAGCACTTGTTTGGAAGCCATTTCATCAAACACGAGTGCTTTTGTTTGATGAAAAAAATAGGATACTTGGGCAAAATATTGCTGGTGGTCAGCACCATTGAAAACCAAATGTTTTTCTCTGTCCGTCCTCTTAAAGAACTCATTGACCCACTTCTCTCCAGTCAACCAATCCCATGTCTTAGGAATAATCACCAACCCATGGTGACTGCCATTATGGACTGTTGGCAATATGAGTTCCATGAACTCTATTCTTCACCGTGTTGTCCGCCGATTGCACACCAGCAGCAAAAATCTTCCGAAAGCTGTCTCCTCACTTAGGAAAGTGGGAGAGGTGTGACCTTGGGGGCAAGCACAGAGCTAGGTACTGTCACCTACTCCTAGCTCCTCTGTTTAGGCTAACTCCTAACGAAGCCAAGGGGGGTAGTCCCTAACAAAGAGTTTTCTATGTCTCAATGTTTAAGTTAAGTTTTAGATATTTTGGATGCGGATGGGTGTTGTTTTAGGAGTTATTGTGATTTAAAATGATTAATATGAAGGGGATGATGATTAATCAAAGCAATCCACGTTGCTAACAAGAGATCACACAGATAAGCAAAGATTCCAGACTTATAACTTAAGCATTCAAATATAATCAATTGAAATGGACCATAGATAGTTGATCAAGATAGAAAATTAGATAGTTGATCAAGATAGAAAATTAAACAAATATAACAAAGGACCAGTGCCTTATGGAGTTAAAATAAATGCGTGAAATAAAGTTTAGGAATTAAGCTAGTGAGGATTAGGTTTTGCAAGTGCTCTTGGTAGATTTTAAGAGTTTTTAATAGTGGTTTTGCTTAGGGTGTCAACAAAGGTTTGTCAAAGCCGGGAGACTCTTCTAAGTTCCCTTCGTTGAAGACATGTCGGGCCCGCCCAGTATCCCAAGCTAGTATCGCCAAGATTGACTAGCTAGCCGAGAATCTAAGACAGTGGGAAGTTCCGGCTCCTCTACTAGGAAGTACTTTGGAAGAATCTCTACAACGCCGGTGCGTTGGTTACGGGTGTTTAAGTATTATTTAATTACTCTTGTAGGGTTTAAAGATCCAGTGCCATTTCTGGGTATTCCGATCTGGGATCGGTCAGAAACTTAGAGCATACTCCAGCAAGGAGGGAAGGGAGTTAATTAATCAAAGGGGTGTGTGTGTTGAAAGTTTTATTACGTTAATTAATTAGACTCTCCGATAGAGAGCGCTCTTGACCTTGTCTTATGGCGAAGGTTCAAGAGTCTTATCTAATCTATATCAGACTAATGCAAGGATGATGCAAGTACTAAGATGCTCCTCGATAGAGAGTGCTCTTGACTTGTGTTTCTGCAAGTTCAAGAGTCTTACTTAAGAGTTAATTGATTAAACAAATGTGAACAAGAAGCAAAGATGAGTTATTAAACTCTCCGACAGAGAGCACTCCCGGTCCACCTTATGGTGTGATTCAAGAGATTTAAGCAGTTGATTTACTTAGAAAGATAAATAATTTGAAAGAGTAATCAACTTAATTAAAGAATTCGAAGTGATGGATTAACAATTAATATTCTAAGAATAAGATGCAAATAATGATGAAGACAAGTGAATCTAACCTAAGCATACACAAGTAGACACAACACAAGCCTCCCCAAATGGGGGAGGATGAGAGTGGGGACTTAAAAACCCCACTCAAACACAAGATCTTTATTAAAATTTATATAATGTGCCTTAAGGATTTTAATCCTTGAAATGACTTTTCAAAAGAAAGCAAAACAACTCTACTGATATTAGGACTTGTGTAAAAAGGAGAGTGCTTTTACTTTTACTTGGAGATCTTTCTGAAACCTGTGAAAAGGGAAAAGAGAAGAAGTTTGAAAGAGAGCCAAAAGAGCAAAGGAAAAGAAGGCTGAAACAAAAGAAGATGAGGGAAAGAAGGCGAGAAAACAAGAGAGGGTCAAAACCAAAGAAAGGGAGGAATAGGGCAGCCAACTATGAAGCTAAAGGAGGACAGAAATTGAAGAAAATGGGGCAGCGAAAGATAAAACAAATGGCTGTCATAAAAATTACAAAACAGGACAATGAACAAAAAGTGGAAGAAAAGGCCAATAACAAGGTTGAAGAAGGCCCAAAAACTAGGGCAGAAAGAGGCAAAAAAGGAAAGAAGACTAGGGCACACTAGGGCTGTCCAAAATGAAGAAATAAGGTGGTAAATGAGAGAAAAAATGGGGCAGCAATGAAGAAGAGGTAATAAAGCGCAAAACAAAGTAACCTGTAGAAAGGGGATTAAGGAGAGGAAGAAGGAAGGTTTTTTGTAGCTTATTTCTTTGATTTATTACAAGTTTTTTCGCTTAACCTGTCATAGAGAGAGAAAATACTAGCGAGCTAATTACTCTACAAAATGATGGGTTAAACAATAGAATATACTACAAAAATACACCTAGCATTTGAGCAAAATATAAGAACCTTGTGTTGCTTCAAATACTAACTAGATCTAAGAGAAAGAACACTTCCTAGATCTAGAAATGGAAGCAAGTAGATGCAAAAGATTTACTTTATAGATCAAGATACTACTTGCAAATATAAAGGTAATGAAAGATTTTGTTTTTAGGGGTGAATATAAGAGATGGAACCACTTGGATCTTTGAATCTTTGAGGCCACCTAGATCTCAATCAGTATGCAACTGCTAGAAACTTGTGCTTGACTCCGAGAAAAGGAGATGCAACTTAGCTCAATCTTTTACTGGGTGCAATGGAGTGATCTGCAATCAAAAGACTTGTATGCTTGCCAAAAAGGGGGATTAGAACATGTACTATTTACTAATCTGAATAAAAAAAGCATGAGATATAACTGAATAAGACAATGCTCTTATAGATTTCCGAAAGTAAATAAGTAAGTAGATAACTTGAAACTACAGCTATCTACTCTTATGTGCTTATATAAGCGCCCTCGAAAGCATTTATAAATATCCACAGATTAGCAAACAAAGGAGAAATTAAAATTGTATCACCTCATTAATCACGATTCACAGCACATGAATCCAGAATCCACACCACATGAGCCTCCAAAGCCTTTCTTTATTCAAAATGGTTGCATAAGAGCAACAAGTATTACAATAATTCACCAGAGGCTCTTTGCATCAATCATCCACCCGAATAGAGCTAAAGGAGCCTCTATTTATACAATGAGAGAGTGCTAAAACCCTAAAACCAGATTACATAACCTAACCGGCCTGGACACCAAACGGAGAACCCAAACCTAAAAATCAAGAGTTGGGAGTGAGGGGAGGCCTCCACCTAGGCAAGGCGCCCCCACCCCAACCCTAGCCACTGAAATCAACCATCAAGTGAGCCCACACGTGTGGAAGGCGCAACTAGGCTGAGGAGGGGCGTAAGCTGTGAAGGAGGTGTCTGGTGATGTAGGTAAACCACCTTTCAGGTTTGGCAGAAGCCCTTGCTAGGTTTGGGAAGGCCACTGATGGTGCAAGCCTTAGTCTTCACCTCGATCAAATCACCGGACCAATGAATGCTCTCCATCTCATTTTTAGTTGGAGATGACATGTCTGCTAACTGATAATAAATTAATTGCTCACTTAATGCTGACTGAAGCTGAGTTATGATAACTCCAATCATTATAAATGCTCAATGAGATGTCATTTAGCCTTTAATTTCGCTGAATTTGGATTAATTTGGAGAGTTTTAATTTTCTCCAAAATAATCATTTTTTAATAAAAAATCATTTTTTTTCTTCAAAATTGACTTTTTTGAGAAAAAAAGCATTATATGTCCGATTAATGATCCGAAAGTTGGTTTTGATTGGCTGGCCGATCAATAATGATTTTTGGCTTAAGGTTAGAGCCTTCAATCACTGAATTCGGAGTCCGGATAACCGATTTATTACAAACGTGTTTTTTCCATTTAATTTATGGAAAAATTAACCCAAAAAACTTAGGAAAAGTAATTAAAAATTAAAAAAATTTAAAAAATAATTTTTTCCCAGTTTGAAAAAGATTTTTTCGAATTTTTTTTATATGTCTAGATGACTTAGGACATTACCATGTTCTACCTAAATAATGCCTAGTAGGTTTATAACACTCAGTTGGGCTCCAATAACCCCCCAAGGCCCAGAATTCAACATCGGGCATTCCAACTTTGGAGGAAGCGGGAGAAAACCTCGTCAATTATACTCGGCTGAAGGCAAAGCATAATTGTTAGGGGCAAAAAACTCCTTGGAATACCTTATTTGAGATTTTACGTCTCAGGAGACCGAACCACTCAAAAAATACCCGACTAGCGCATTTTATTACAAACCCCGCGGGGCCATGGTCAAAATTACTCAAATAAAAAACTGGCTAGCCATGCAGAGGGATCAACTGATACACTGGAATCAGACTTTGAACAAGTCTGTCAACCGACGGCTCCTCAGGTAACCCAACTATGGTACAAAAAAGTTGGTAACACACCGTAAACCAGATCTATGTTCCATGAGCCCAGTTTTTCTCCAAGTTCAACTGCAGCGATCTAATAGTTCGATTAATTCATCGAGCTGCTGTTGCAGAAGACACAGATGGTCTTGAATCTGGATTCCCCCTGTTCGAATACAAACCCCATCTCCATTGCTCTCTTCTCTTCCTTGCAGAACCCTCGATAGATTGATTTCTTCCCTGTACTGCTGCCTCAGAAGACAGACTGTCTTGAATCTGGACAACCCCATGTTCATATTCAAACCTCATCTCCATCGCTCTCATCTCAATGAGGTTATTAGTTGTTACAGCATGAACTAGCAGATAAAGCTAAAGCCCCAAAGAACACTTCTAGCCCAATTGCAACCTAGAGGTGTTATCCATTGTCACCTTGATAACTACCTCTCTGCACTTCCGGTTGACTCATCTCCAACTCGAGGGGGGCTTCCTCAAATAGGATTTTGCTAGGCTATGACAATGAGGGCACAAGGTGATTTCTAAGAGTTAGCCCTAGGGATGGAAGGCTTTTGAAGACTAGTGCCAATCCTCAGGGCAATGGAGTCAAGGGAACAAGATCAATGAAGGGGTTGGTTCTTGAAGAGGTGAAGGAGAATTAAATCCCTTGCGGTGACAACAAATAAACCCTAACATGTTATGAATGAATCATGTAAATCACTAGGAGCTCTCTTGCGATGTCAAGTCAAAACTACGTTAATTCGAGTGTGCCCTATACAATGAATTATCACAGGTTCTTACTCATTAAAGACTAGAACAATGTAACATTCACGCATAAACAACAAGGGATGGAGGAGAATCTTCATTCACAATCCTTCCAATGTGACAACACTGCCCTTCTATGGCCCTAATTAGTAGATCTAGCTATTCCACATATCATCAACAACATTTAAGATGGGAACCAAGAACCACATACAAATGGAGAAGACAACCCTTGTGCTTGAAATGCTCCACAATGATATGCGATTTAGGCTTCAAAGGGAAAGATCTCACAAATCCAACCATGACTAATGAGTGAAAATGACAACTTTTATATTGCTCGTAGCCTTATCTCACTCTTACAATAAAATATTTTTAAGTTCCTAGATCTAGCTAGGTTTCTCCTTTAATCTCTCTATCAAACTTCTAACAACTCCTTATAATAAATAATGGACAAACTTCTAACAACTCCTAATAATAAATAATGGAGGTCAGGGCCTCATTTTCCTCAACATGCTGAACAAACATCCCAAAAGTCATTAGATCCACTTTATTTTTTCAAACAAAATATTAAAGACCCCAATCACTTTCAAATGACAAGGTCAACAAATCATATAGTGTCATATAGTGGTGGTGGTGAGGGGTTTGGCCATGTAACACTTTATTGGTCCACTATTTAAAACCAAACGTAGATCCATCTTACTTAAAGTGTCGAGAGCGATCCAATTTTAAAACCATACAGTGTCATATAGTGGTGGTGAGGGGTTTGGCCATGTAACACACTTTATCAGTCCACTATTTAAAATCATCATAAATCCATCTTAAAGCAGGATCCTATTTCTTGAGGTGTAATTTGTTTTATCTCAATTTTTTCACATGTTAAGAAAACATTTACACTTCAATTAATTGAATCCTTCTTTAACAAATTCTTTATCAATTTGTTGCTTGATAGATATGGATTTAAGATGGTGCAATAAGTTTATAAGTTTATATGCATCTTACGAAAAGCACCTTACAGTTGATCTTACAAGTGATCCATGGTAGAGGTAGAGATAAATTAATGATACTTGAATTCCACGATTTTAATGATATACGCCCAGTCAGCAAGCAATAGGACGGTTTCAAATGCAACTGTAAACAAGAGCCATGACCCCTTTATACGAATGTGATACTTCCAATGTGGATCGCCCAACCATATGGCAGACAACGAATTATGAAGATGTGTCAAACTCGTGTACTTTCTTATAACAACCCCGAACTCTTCCTCGACCACGTCCAATGGCTTCACGCATAACCGGAATCCGTTCCAAGCAATTGATTTCCCTTGAGCACTTTTGCAGAATAGTTGGGATGCAAGTAAATACTAGCAAGACGAAAGTGGTAGTTTTCTCTAGCAAAGAAAACCTAAACAACATAAGTTCTACTTCGAAGACAATACCCTTGAAGTAGTGAAAAAAAAAACTCTGGGAGGTTTGAAAGCGTTTTATGCTTTCCAAAATAGGTGCACAGAGGCAGAGTTATGGGACTGGAAAACTATGCAAACCCTTTTTGGGCTCTTAGTGATCTCGGTTGTTCTCTATGGTTGTGAAGTTTGGGCCAGCAGTACCTCTGACTTACAGTGGAAACAAACAGAAAAGATTCAAAAACACATGATCACAAGCAAGTTCAAAATTAAGAGTTCAGTGGCATAGGAGATCATGCTAAGTGAAATGGGGGTGGATTCTATTGAAGCAATCGCTATGGTGAGACTCATAAGTTATCTAAAAAGAGTTTAACAAATGGAAGAAGTTAGATGCCCTAAGGTTGTCTTCAATGACATATTGTGCAAAAGATAGAAGACTTGGATGCGGAAAAATATTAAATGTCTTCGCAAGTGGGATATGTGCTTGAGCACATGCCCTACGAATAGTAAAGAATTAAAGGCTTTTGTTATCAATAAGTTCCACAAGCGAACTTGGGATAAAGAGCTAGGGAGAAAGAGAAAGTATTAACAATTAACAATTCCTCCTTAGACGACTCACTTAAGAAGAAGCTGACACCACATAATGCAATCATGCCCCGTATTTATGGTCTGCCGAAAATACATAAGATAGGGTTTCCTCTTAAACCCATCGTAAATACCATAGGTTCACCAACCTATCTCTTGGCTAAATTCCTTGCTAAGAAGCTTCTTCCATTTGCCAAAAACACCTCGTCCTTTGTAAAGAACTCTTCTTCTTTCGTAGATTGGGTCAGAAATCAAGAGTTAAGAGAGGAAGACATTCTAGTTAGCTTCGACATTGTTCCATTATACACTAAGATTCTGGTGGATGATGCCATTGAAATCATTAAAAACCTTATTGACAACCAAACTGCTGACTTGGTCAGGGTTTGTCTTAAGTCAACATACTTCTCATACATAGGAGATATCTACGAACAAATTCATGGAGTTGCAATGGGCTCCCCATTGTCCAGGGTGATTGCCAACATTTATATGGAAGATTTTGAAGCTAAAGCCCTAAATTCCTTTCCCCTCACCCCGGAAGAATGGAAGAGATACGTCGATGACATATTTGCGAAATGGCGACATGGGAGGGTTTTGCTTGAGGATTTCTTGGCACATCTGAATGGAGCACATCAAATTTACAATGGAAATGGAGGAAGAGGGGAAGCTTGCCTTTCTGGATGTATTGCTCACAAAGAAGGTAGATGGGAGTCTTGGGTATCAAGTGTTTAGAAAGAAGACCCACACCGATAGATACCTCCACGCAGACTCTCACCACCACCCAGCTCAGAAAGCTGGTGTAATCCAGACTCTTGCCTACAGAGCTAAAAGAATCTCAGACACAGACCACCTAGAGCAAGAATTTGAGCACCTTGAAAGAGTCTTCATGAAAAATGGATACCAGAAAAGACTCATTAAGAGCACAATCAATAAATCTCGGGCCACACATCAAAGAAAGGAATTTAATATCCTGAAGGTCACTCTCCCATATATTAAGGGGACAACGGACCGGATTGCCAAAATATTAAGAAAGAAGAACATTACTGTTGCGTTCGCTCCTCCAAACACCATCTGGGGTTCGTGGACACATCAAGAGATAAGATTGATCCGAGACAAATGAAAGGGGTATATGAGATACCTTGCTCTTGTGGAATGGTCTACATCGGGGAAATCGGTCGCTCATTACAGGTTCGACTAAAGGAACATAGCGCAGACATAATTCATGATCACAAAGATAAATCTGCTTGGCAGAGCACTCGCGCACCACTACTCATCAGATCTGCATGGAAAAAGCTTCGTTAATCGCTAGAGAAGAACAATATAACAGAAGGAGAATGAGGGAGGCTTTGGAAATTGAGAAGAGAAATAACACGCTAAACAGGGATGATGAGGGATTGAAGCTCAGTGACACGTGGAAGCCTGTTATTAACCTAATTAAAAAACATTGAAATGGAGATGTCGGCTTAATATAGTTGACCTAATGAGGGAATTCAGGTATTTATGTTCTTTTGGTGTTCATTCTCACTCATCCCAACCACACGATTGAGTGATCGCCCTGATGATGGACTCAGTTTTATGGAGTCCGAAACGTTGGCTGGAATTATTTTTACCCAGGTTTCCTTATTTTTAAAATTATATTGAAGAGTTTAACCCTACCTACAATCAACATCAAAAGGCGTACATAGGGGCCAATATACCTTGGAAATCCAAAATTCTCATTGCTCAATTAAGAACTAATTCCCATCAATTCCGTTGCGAGACCGGGCGCTAGAAAAGGCCAAAAGAAGCTGGGAAGAAAGTGTATCTTTTGCACCGCTGGTAAGGTGGAGACAGAAAAACATTTCATTTTAGAGTGTGAAGCCTTTAAGGACAATAGGGACAGGTACGCAAATGTCTTGACGGATAAATCTTGGGATGATTATTTGACAAGGGGACTGTGGAAAAATTGGGGGTGCTCATCATCAAGTTGAACAGACAAAGGATTGAATTGCAGAAAACAACATGCAAGTTGGTCTGTCCCATAGGCTATTCTTAGCCTCGCGAACGTTAAAATATTTCCTTCCTTCCTATTCTGAATGCTGCTATCGAAGTTACTCTAGGGTGCCAAATCTGTCGGAACAGGTTTAGATAACTTCTGAGACAGTCTTGAATGCTTCGGTTTTTTAGAAGGCTTTGACGCTACAAGTTTATGAACAAACCACATTTCAATTTTAACCACCGGCATCCATACGTTGACTCTATTTGTCGGAGGCTCCGATTGTTCCAACCAATAAGCTGCCAGGGATTCATTCTGCACATACAATGATTATGTGCTCAGATACAACATCCAATGCACTTGTAACTTCATCTAACAACACTAACAGCAGTACCCCAGGGTCTTTAATTATTTTCTTTGTAATTGTTATGTGCTGCTTTTGACCTCCAGATAACTGCACCCCATGCTCCTCAACTCGTGTCATATCATTAGGGAAAGCCCAACATAAACTTATGAGCACTGGACGCCTCAGTAGCTGTTACAATCTGCTCATCAGAAACAATTTTTATCTTTCCGTAAGTAATATTTCCACGAATTGAATGATTAAACAAATAGTCTCTTGGCTAACCAAGTCCATTTATTGCCTCAACCATTTAATTTAAAGTTTTCGAATTTCATTTCCATCAAGTAATATGCAGCCTGAGTCATAATCATAGAATCGCTACAAAAGTGAAATGACAGTGTTATCACATATATAGTAGCCAGGCTACCATATTCTATTTTTCAGACACAAAACATTTTTCAGCCAGATCTCTTACATGTGAGATGCTGAGATGAGCAGTTTTGATGGATCATTATTAGGTTAGTGGACTATTGTACTCTCCCATGTCAGGACTGCGTCTCAGGACACTCAGATTTGAGGACGGATGTAGCCATTTATGTCATTTTAGAGCAGTCATTGATACCTAGTTTTATATCAGTTCTTTCTCATTAGAAAGATGGTGTCTCAGATAGGATTATATTGCATGGTTATGACTCAGCATTTTATATTGTGTTATGGTTATTATTGCTCTTATACTGATTCTTGTGACATGTATTAACTTGTGGTATCATGATCTAGCGGTCATAATTATATGGACTTGGTTGTATCTTGTACTCTGTATTGATGTCCTTACTTAGACTTGGAAGTTCTTGATCTATACTCATTGGTTTTACCCTCCTTAGGGAGAATAGAGGTAGTCATTCCCACCATTGTTTTGGCTTGCTAGTGTTGGCTCTATCATTCACTGTCTTCACCCATCCATTACTTTCAATTTTAGTTTCAACCCGACTGATTTTTTGACTTATGGCATGGAGGACCCTTTTCCTCGCTAGAACTTTTGTTGGACAAGCCTCCTTGTTTATATAGTGTCTCGGCTCTGAGTTGGTGACAGAATTTTCCTTTGGTAAGTTGGATTGTATGCCTAAATCATTCTGGTCGGTTGTCCCGATGTTTGGCATTGTGCAGAACTCCCCCTAATCACTTGAGATGTTGTTGGCTAAAACTGAAAGCTCATGTATTGCTTATATTGGAAATATTGAATACGCGCCCATGGAAAATGAAAATTATAAAACTGTGTTTCTTAACATATGTAAAAAGGGCAAGAGCAATGAAATGCTAAAATACTCCTTGAAGAGTATAAGAAAAGGTCTAAAAAAGCAATGGTTTAAAATATGCTATATCCAAAAATTGCTGACCTTATTAAAATAAATATGTCCCGGATGAAAGCTGCGATTAGCTGTGCTTTTAAGCACCGGTGAAGTCCCAAAAGGGTCATATAGGCCAAAAAGGCCATGGAATAAAATGATGATCCTAATGAACTTGGATCAAGCTTCATGTAGTCATGATGCCTAAAGTTGAATAAGCACTCTCTAAACAACTCACCCATTTGTGAGGCACTGCCATTCCTTGTGTTGTTGTTTGTCCGACATTGGTTATAGTGAGTATTCCCTTTCCATATTCGAAGTGTCATGATGTTGAGTAAGAAGTCATCTTTTGCTTTAGCCTTGTCAATTTCATCCTTCACCCTTCATTAGCAAAATGACTACAGCTATGAAGTGAGTATAGTCCTGAAAGTCTAAGTCTGAGTAATAATAAATAAAGCCTTATATATGTATTTGTTGATGTACCGCCAGTGAAATGATTGCTACTTGTTGTGATTGTTGCTTGAATGAGTTGTAGAGCATGTCTTAGCCTTTTAACACTTGCAGCAGATGGATGATAGTCTAAGTTATTATTGGTGTCTGATCATTTACAGAGGGTTATATTGTTTATTGGATATGGTTGATGATCAGATAGAGACCTATGAGGGGTATGAGTATACACCTTAGATGGATTTGAACTCTCTGAGTCTAATGAGACAGTTTATTTCTAGTTCCGGGCACTTGCAGAGATGACCAGGCTCATTCTTCCTTTCTGATGCAGTTTTTCTTCACAGGTTTATATGTCTGAGTAGGGAGATGTTTTAGTTGGATCTCCTAGGGCGTTGTATGGAACATAGGGGTGTAACCACTTGTTTGTACCATAGTACCCCCATCCCCGAGAGCTTGGTGGGCTCAGTTTGACAACGCAGGCACCCTAGGAGGCTGTTTAGGCGGGTTCACGTTTCCCGAGGCGGATTAAAAAATGATTAAATGGCTATTGAAGAATTCGATTTGGGCTACTGAGGCAAGGAAATGACATGGGATGAGTCATGATGATGAGAGTGATGTCCTCCACACCTTCTCCAGTAGTTGAAGCTCTTGATTGGGCCCACACCTATTTTTTGGGCATTTTTTATTATTTTCTGGAGCTCTTTTTGGAGGCTCACGATTTCCTCAAGGAGGCACAAAAGTCAGAGAATTAAATTGCTATATTATTTATTGTGCCATGGAGACACCCAAAGGGGGTTAGTCGAACACTACTTGGACCCACCATGTGCTTTCATTTATTTCTTGTTGAGTGGGTTACTGTTTTTGGGTGGGTTAGTCCACTTTGATAAATTATGGTTATATTGATCCATGTATTGTATGTTGAGCTTATCTCAACCATTGATTAGAACATTTCATCTTTTAATCTTAGCGACTCATTTTGAAAGTGGTTAGGATTTGGTTATGATTGAGGTTCTCTCATTTCTATTTAAAGGAGAGAGCTTCTCATTCGTAAGGGGTCGTTGGCTCTTGGATCTGAACAATAGAAAGACTTTTTCTTGTGAAAATTTTTCTGGATCTGCTTTGCATCTGATGTGCTCAAATGGTGATTAGCTAGTCTTCAGCTTCCTAGCATTGTGGAAATTATCGTGAGATCTATATTTTTCGTGGCTATCATTGTTTTGCCTACAGGAGGGCGATTTGGCTGGAGTGTTTTTGTAGGGGGACCTCAACTCGCTCGGTTCTCTTCGTTTTGGATCAGGGGGTTTTCATTAGTTTCATTGCGATCTATGATTACTTCATTTTACTGTCTTGTAGCTTTCAGTTTCTTTATTTTGTATGTGCAAAATATGATATGGTTGACGTTTGCTCATGTAAGGTAGGGGGTGCTTTCGTGGTTTGGAGCTTGCATATGCCATAGAAATCACGAGGATCTTCCAGAATTGATCGGGATAACAAAGATCGTCACTGTTACAGACTTCTGCGAGATTATCCAAGTAAGATCCAACAGGTAAGTTCTTCTTTCTCAGATCTTATCGCATTGTACCTTGCTGAAATTTAACTTTTCCTGAAAACTCCTAAAACACTAAAAAACCTAAAAAATCAATAAATCAGGGAACCCTCCTATCTTTTGCCAAACCATTTATGGGTTTCATAGATTGGGCCTCCCCTTCATCATATCAACTGAAACCCTGGTCAAATTCTTCACAGTTTGACGTAGATTTGATTTTTAAGCAGAAAACTGCATAACCCCCCATTGAAAAAATTGATCTGCTATGGTTTTGAGTTTTTCTGAATTTTGACTTCACAGGAGGATAGATCGGGTCCCACACAATCCAAATCAACCTCAACGCTGTCCAAATTCTTGGCAATTTGGCCTAGATCTGAAAAATCAGTATTCAGCCTCCTAGCCCCATCATCAGATTTTGACTTTTCTAGATTTGATTTTTCTGCTAATTTCCTGATTTGGGCTTGTAGATCAGGTCTCTCTGACCTCTTTTCTTTCTCAACGCTGAGCCATTAGCCTCTCGGTGCCCCCTAAAACTGCAGATCTGTCCTCCTAAGCCCTAGCGCTAGCCATCCATTCAGCTGGGTTTCCTGTACCTTAGCTTTTCCAGACCAACTACTTTCTGGGTTCGTAGATCAAGGTCTCTCAGGTGGGTTTTTTGAAACGTTGGTTTACTGCTGACTCCATTACCCAATGCACACAAAGCACTGATCTCCTAGCTAGCGCCGCCCTTAGGCTCTTAGCCTTTGCCCTTTACCAACATTTGATGATAGCTCAAATACACTTCATTGAGTTGATTTCTAGGTACTAGATAGTCCCAACTCTGTCCTTGTTTACCCTGTCATAGTTATGTTTCCCAAGATAGTGGTCACCTCCACCAGTTGGTAGTACCTAAACTCTACAGCTAGGGTTTCCATTTCCCTTGCACCTTAAGTACCCTGAAGCCCCATTTGATCTTCCTCTGGTGTCTAGGTCCGATCTTTCTTGTCGGGAGCAGATCTGGGTCTCCCCCATTGTTGTCTTTGACTAGGATAACCTAAAGTGAAGGCTGCCTTGATTGGCGTGACAACCATCCATTTGGGAGTCTAGGTAGTTGTGGTTCCATCCCTTAGTTGCTTGCCCCTCTACCATCCATTTTGGATCCACCTCACGCAGGCAACTACAAGGTAGGTGATAACATTTTGGCGTCGTTGCCG
This sequence comes from Pseudotsuga menziesii, assembly GCA_001517045.1. Taxonomy (NCBI): domain Eukaryota; kingdom Viridiplantae; phylum Streptophyta; class Pinopsida; order Pinales; family Pinaceae; genus Pseudotsuga; species Pseudotsuga menziesii. The sequence continues at coordinate 51,411 of LPNX011041448.1, read as the reverse complement.
AGGAGGTAGAGGCCTACCTTGGTTCAACATCCCTCACTTTCCCCTTTTTCGGTGAATTACTTGTGTGGTTCACTTGGTGACTCCACCCCGCGACTCCACTGAGGATCGTGCCCAACATATTAATTTTAAGTTCTTAGAGCATACCATAAATCATAATGAATTCAGATGTATTTTTGAAGCACTTGAAGGAAGTAACCAAGAACATGATTGAAACTAACAGACAAATAAACGAAAGGAATAGATGGAGGTCAGAATACAGGTACGAGGATGATCTCGAGCATGACTATTGGTATGAATCTAGTTATCACAATCTTTATGATACCCACCCACCAACTTCCTCACCCATGTAATAGAGATTTCCCAACCATCTCGAGTGGGCCTGTAAGTCGACATGAACCTAGAAGTCAGTCCCAGTCAAATCCTTTTAGCCATGTAACAAGAGTTGTTAAAAAGCAAGACAGATGGTCTCCGTTTGACTTTTCTAAAATGCCAGGAGCACGTCATCCTATGCCGAATGATTACACTAGGAGGATGCCCCGGTTCAATGGAAATAAAGATACATCTATTGAAAGTCATCTGGATATTCTATGGGATTACATGGAATCTAGAGGTGCAGACAATGAAGATGTTTATATGCGAGCCTTAGGAGAATCCTGCAAGGGGATGTTCAACTATGGTTTGATCATTTAGCACCTGGATCCGTCACCGGGTATGACATGTTCACAGATTTGTTAATTGATAGTTGGAGTAGGAACACTGATGATTCTTTAGAGTGTGAATCTAGCAATGATTATAATCATTATATTGGAGAAGTGCTTTCTCAATTGGACCATTCCTCTCCTGATATGTTCCAAATTATGAGTGTGCCTGCAATCCATAAGAATGTTACAGAGTACTTTGAGGATAATGTTTCAAAACCCCATGCTGAAATTAAGAAGGATATCAATCAAATCATACAAGATACTTTGTTATTATTACCTGAAGCAGTCACAGAGCAAATCCTGGATTTGATCCGTGGAAGGGAACCTAGTCACCATCAAGAAGCATCCATAGTTGAGCCTTACATTTGTGAGTCCATTAAAGAGCCTTTTGAAGAGGAACTCCATAGTCATTGCCTAATTGACGATAATTTGAGTCAGTATGCAAGCAATCTGAATTTGGATTCAGACTCTGATGAAATCAATCAAACTTCCGTTGAAAAGCAATCATGTGGTCATATTGTGGTTGAAGACCAAGTTTGTGAGGATAGAAATGAACATGGTGATGTTTTTCCTTGTCAAACGAATGATGATGATCATTTATCCTCAGTTGAATGTAATGAACAATCTCAAGAAGAACAACCACATGATGATGAGCCTTCTTTGTCACATCTGTCGAACTAGAATCTGTGTCCAAATAATCATCAAGAGCCTCCAAGGAATGATTCTTGTAATGCTGCTACTATTCCCCGTCATAGATCAAGGTGATTTGGTAGAGGAGATTAATCATAGTGAGTCTAGTTCTTGGGAGGTTAGTTTCAATCTTTCCAATTTCTCTAGAAAATGTCCCATATCACATGCAAGATTGGTGTTAACACCTTTAGGTGATATAAATCAAGTTTTAATTTGTCAGTCCACCCTCCCATCCCAGCTCTTGATGTCTTTCTCTATGGTATTATGCAGTACAGATTCTAGAAAGTGCCAACTGGTCAATGGTAAAACATTTTATCTCCTTTCATCATTGGTGCATAATGCTTTCAACTTTGCTAATTTCTTTGATTGGGTGAATGAAAAGCTCTGTAAAGACCAATTCCATATTTTCTCATTTTATAAACAACAAATGGGGCTAATCTCAATTTCTGGTTTAAAGATTTCTAATTTGTCCCTATTTCGTTTCACCATTGATCATGATATGAGTATGATTGAGTGTGCTAACCAGAAAGAGGAGGGAAGAAATGATGGCCTAGGGGGGATGAATCATGTATCGTATTCTTCTTCATCAAATTTAAACTTGCATAAATTTTATGATCCTATCGATTTATGGGTAGAAAAAGTTTGCAACAATCAATCTCATCCCTGGCATGATTTCATTTTTTTTCATCCGTGTCTTTCTTTAATTTTCAAACAACAAGTTATAATGGCTTCAATTTTCATTCACATTGCTCACAAGCCATCTTTGATTTGTTGTATCATTAACTGTAAAGAAAGCTCAATAGGTTCGTTCAGCAAGTGGTTACATTGGTTTTATGATTTTACCTAACACTTGTCTAAGTTGGTTAAAGAAGGGTAGGTAGGATTAAATAAGCCTTTCCTGGCAGTAGTGTAGAACTCTACTTTGTTGTCTGAAGCTTACCTTTGAAGCTCTTAGCATAATTTTGTTATCCTGCAAAATAAAGAATCAAACTTTTATTGAAAGTTGTGGTTATAGATTAGATTTATTTTCTGCTTTTCAGTTTCATGCATCTTTATTTTCAGTATTTTATATATTATCCACATATTGTTCTGACGACCGTTCTGTGAGTTTGGTATAGCTCTGGACATGCTGCAGGTAGTCAGGTACATTTTTGGTAGTGGTTGCAGAGCTAGATGGATTGATCGAGGATGCAAGAAGCAAAGTGCGAGGACCAGAGATTCTGAGATTCTCAAGCGCTCTTTTCAGCAGAGCACTTGTCCTAGCTGGAGCCAGATGTTATCACATATATAGTAGCCAGGCTACCATATTCTATTTTTCAGACACGGTACATTTTTCAGCCAGATCTCTTACATGTGAGATGCTGAGATGAGCAGTTTTGATGGATCATTATTATGTTAGTGGACTATTGTACTCTCCCATGTTAGGATTGAGTCTCAGGACACTCAGATTTGAGGACCGATGTAGCCATTTATGTCATTTCAGAGCAGTCATTGATGCCCAGTTTTATATCAGTTCTTTCTCATTGGACAGATGGTGTCTCAGATAGGATTATATTGCATGGTTATGACTCAACATTTTATATTGTGTTATGGTTATTATTGCTCTTATACTGATTCTTGTGACATGTACTAACTTGTGGTATCATGATCTGGCGGTCATAATTATATGGACTTGGTTGTATCTTGTACTATGTATTGATGTCCTTACTTAGACTTGGAAGTTCTTGATATATACTCATTGGTTTTACCCTCCGTAGGGAGAATAGAGGTAGTCATTCCCACTATTGTTTCGGCTTGCTAGTGTTGGCTCTATCATTCACTGTCTTCACCCATCTATTACCTTCAATTTTAGTTTCAACCCAACTGACTTCTTGACTTATGGCATGAAGGACCTTTTTCCCCGCTAGAACTTTTGTTGGACAAGCCTCCTGTTTATATTGTGTCTTGGCTCTGAGTTGGTGACAGAACTTGCCTTTGGTAAGTTGGATTGTATGCCTAAATCATTCTGGTCGGTTGTCTCGATGTTTGGCATTGTGCAGAACTCCCCCTAGTCACTTGAGATGTTGTTGGCTAAAATTGAAAGCTCATGTACTGCTTATATTGGAAATATTGAATATGCGCCCATGGAAAATGAAATTTATAAAACTGTGTTTCTTAACATATGTAAAAAGGGCAAGAGCAATGAAATGCTAAAATACTCCTTGAAAAGTATAAGAAAAGGTCTAAAAAACAATGGTTTAAAATATGCTATATCCAAAAATTGCTGACCTTATTAAAATAAATATGTCCCAGATGAAAACTGCGATTAGCTGTGCTTTTAAGCACTGGTGAAGTCCCAAAAGGGTCATATAGGCCAAAAAGGCCATGGAATAAAATGATGATCCTAATGAACTTGGATCAAGCTTCATGTAGTCATGATGCCTAAGTTGAATAAGCACTCTCTAAACAATTCACCCATTTGTGAGGCACTGCCATTCCTTGTGTTGTTGTTTGTTCGACATTGGTTATAGTGAGTATTCCCTTTCCATATTCGAAGTGTCATGATGTTGAGTAGAAAGTCATCTTTTTCCTTAGCCTTGTCAATTTCATCCTTCACCCTTCACTAGCAAAATGACTACAGCTATGAAGTGAGTATAGTCCTGAAAGTGTAAGTCTGAGTAATAATAAATAAAGCCTTATATATGTATCTGTTGATGTACCGCTAGTAAAATGATTGCTACTTGTTGTGATTGTTGCTTGAATGAGTTGTAGAGCATGTCTTAACCTTTTAACACTTGCAGCAGATGGATGATAGTCTAAGTTATTATTGGTGTCTGATCATTTACAGAGGGTTATATTGTTTATTGGATATGGTTGATGATCAGATAGAGACCTATGAGGGGTATGCGTATACACCTTAGATGGATTTAAACTCTCTGAGTCTAATGAGACAGTTTATTTCCAGTTCCGGGCACTTGCAGATATGACCAGGCTCATTCTTCCTTTCTGATGCAGTTTTTCTTCACAGGTTTATATGTCTGAGTAGGGAGATGTTTTAGTTGGATCTCCTAGGGCGTTGTATGGAACATAGGGGTGTAACCACTTGTTTGTACCATAGTACCCCCATCCCAGAGAGCTTGGTGGGTTCAGTTTGACAACGCACGCACCCTAGGAGGCTGTTTAGGTAGGTTCACGTTTCCCGAGGCAGATTAAAAAATGATTAAATGGCTATTGAAGAATTCGATTTGGGCTACTGAGGCAAGGAAATGACATGGGATGAGTCATGATGATGAGAGTGATGTCCTCCACACCTTCTCCAGTAGTTGAAGCTCTTGATTGGGCCCACACCTATTTTTTGGGCATTTTTTATTATTTTCTGGAGCTCTTTTTGGAGGCTCACGATTTCCTCAAGGAGGCACAAAAGTCAAAGAATTAAATTGCTATATTATTTATTGTGCCATGGAGACACCCAAAGGGAGTTAGTCAAACACTCCTTGGACCCACCATGTGCTTTCATTTATTTCTTGTTGAGTGGGTTACCGTTTTTGGGTGGGTTAGTCCACTTTGATAAATTATGGTTATATTGATCCATGTATTGTATGTTGAGCTCATCTCAACCATTGATTAGAACATTTCATCTTTTAATTTTAGCCACTCGTTTTGAAAGTGGTTAGGATTTGGTTATGATTGAGGTTCTCTCATTTCTATTTAAAGGAGAGAGCTTCTCATTCATAAGGGGTCGTTGGCTCTTGGATCTGAACAATAGAAAAACTTTTTCTTATGGAAATTTTTCTGGATCTGCTTTGCATCTGATGTGCTCAAATGGTGATTAGCTAGTCTTCAGCTTCCTAGCATTGTGGAAATTCTCGTGAGATCTATATTTTTCGTGGCTATCATTGTTTTGCCTACAGGAGGGCGATTTGGCTGGAGTGTTTTTGTAGGGGGACCTCAACTCGCTCGGTTCTCTTCATTTTGGATCAGGGGGTTTTCATTAGTTTCATTGTGATCTATGATTACTTCATTTTACTGTCTTGTAGCATTCAATTTCTTTATTTTGTATGTGCAAATATGATATGGTTGACGTTTGCTCATGCAAGGTAGGGGGCGCTTTGGTGGTTTGGAGCTTGCATATGCCATAGAAATCACGGGGATCTTCCAGAATTGATCGGGATAGCAAAGATCGTCACTGTTACAGATTTCTACAAGCTTATCCACGTAAAATCCAACAGGTAAGTTCTTCTTTCTCAGATCTTATCCCATTGTACCTTGCTGAAATTTAACTTTTTCTGAAAACTCCTAAAACACTAAAAAACCTAAAAAGTCAATAAATCAGGGAACCCTCCGATATTTTTCCAAACCATTTCTGGGTTTCATAGATAAGGCCTCCCCTTCATCATATCAACTGGAACGCTGGTCAAATTCCTCACAGTTTTACCTAGATCTGATTTTTAAGCAGAAAACTACATAACCCCCCACTGAAAAAATTCACCTGGTAGGGTTTTGAGTTTTTCTAAATTCTGACTTCACATGCGGATAGATCGGGTCCCACACAGTCCAAATCATTCTCAACGTTGTCCAAATTCTTGGCAGTTTGGCCTAGATCTGAAAAATTGACTGAAATAGCCCTAGCGCCCTCACTGAAAACTGGACTTTTCTGGAAGTGACCTTTTCTGAAATATGACAAGATAGGCTGATAGATCAGTGCCCAAGCACTCCAGAACACCCTCAACGCTGTGCTAGTTTCTCCCGGTTTGCCCTAGATCTGAAAAATCAGTAGTCAGCCTCCTATCCCCATCATCAGATTTTGACTTTTCTAGATCTGATTTTTTTGTTGATTTCCTGATTTGGGCTTGTAGATCAGGTCTCCCCGACCTTTTTTCTTCCTCAACGCTCAGCCATTAGCCTCCCGGTGCCCCCCTAAAACTGCAGATCTGTCCTCTTAAGCCCTAATGCTAACCATCCATTGAGCTGGGTTTCTTGTACCTTAGCTTTTCCGGACCAACTACTTTCTGGGTTCGTAGATCAAGGTGTCTCTCAGGTGGGTTTTCTGAAACGTTGGTTTACTGTTGACTCCATTGCCCAATGCACACAAAGCACTGATCTCCTAGCTAGCGTTGCCCTTAGGCTCTTAGCCTTTGCCCTTTACCAACATTTGATGATAGCTCAAATACACTTCATTGAGTCTGATTTCTAGGTACTAGATAGTCCCAACTCTGTCCTTGTTTACCTTGTCATAGTTACGTTTCCCAAGATAGTGGTCACCTCCACCAGTTGCTAGTACCTAAACTCTAGAGCTAGGGTTTCCATTTACCTTGCACCTTAAGTACCCTGAAGCCCCATCTGATCTTCTTCTGGTGTCTAGGTCCGATCTCTCCTGTCGGGAGTAGATTCGGGTCTCCCCCATTGTTGTCCTGGACTAGGATAACCTAAAGTGGAGGCTGCCTTGATTGGGGTGACAACCATCCATTTGGGAGTCTAGGCAGTCGTGGTTCCATCCCTTAGTTGCTTGCCCCTCTACCATCCATTTTGGATCCACCTCATGCAGGCAACTACAAGGCGGGTGATAACAGATAGGAGCAAAAGTCTTTCCAGAATGGACAAGAATGCTTAAAAGCAGAGAATTTGTATGTCTAGGCGATTAAGATATTCAAAACTAACACGCCAAAACTTTATGTCACTTTTGTACATTTTCTAACGTAGCCCCCGAGACATCACTTGCATCAATTTTGGATTTCCGATCAAGAATTTCAAACACTGAATTGACAGATGCTTTTGACGTTTGCAATATCAGGGGTCATGCCTATTGACTGAGAAACCCCAACGGTATCCACCGTGCAAGCAAAAAGGATATCTCTAGCTCTGATAACATTCTCCAAGATGCTGAGCTGAACCACATAATGCTCTAGAAAAAGCTATGACTTCTAGAAAACTGGTAATGACCATTAAAATCTGTGTACCAGGTCTCAAAGTCTTCTCCTGTACTCCTCACATAAAGGAGGGCAAGACAAACGATATTTCCTGCAGTTCCTTCAATCTTAGTGCTTTGGCCAGGAATAGACATGTCCACATTCACGCATACAGGAGCTTTCCGCTGGGTTTCAGGACAGTTTCAAAATTACTATGGATGCACTCAGTCAATGCTCTTAAATTTATCGTTTGCTACAGGAAGCCTTCAAATCTGCTGCCCAGGATTGGCTCAGCTTCTTTTTTCACTTGTATGCATGCCCAGATTTTGCTGCTCCAGCCCACAGACCTGTCAACAATGCAACTTACTCACCCTTTTACAGCTGGAATATGCCCAGAAATCTCTGAAAAATTATGTGGACACCCTATACAAGTAGGGGGGTAACACTTGTAATCTCAGATAATTTAATTTATCATTTCTGATTAACATACCATAAATAAATATGAACTGCTTGTAAACTGTCATTATAAGAGTACAAATGGAAAATTAAAAACAGTTTTGTTATTTCTTTCCTTTTTTCATGGTTTAGACTATTTCTGATGGCATTACATATGGGCCATGTTATTATTTTAATGAGGTTCAATTAGATTATGTTTGTGGCTGCGTTGTTTGCTACCTCATCAAGATGAGGTGATCCGACTCGAGAATTTACTGTTCAGTGTGGGCATATCGATGTTACAGCATGCACTTGACCTCCTTTTTTGGGAGTTTATGCCTTGCGTCAGTTGCACATTTGGATTTATCAACAATGGACGCAGGAACTTTTGAATTGCTTCTAGCAGGGATCCATAGGCACTTTGAGTGAACGTAATCTTTTCTGGATAAACTTAATGTACTTTTTCTTCATGAAAGCTTTTGTCATATACTATTTCTTATGAAAAAGTTACACATAAGGAATGCAGTACCACTTTAAAGCATAACACTTATTGAAGGTTATTTATAAAAGAGGGAAATTATCAATAATAAGTTCGGAGTTTGACAGCTGAGGCAGTTATGGTTTCAGTGGTTAGTTTAACTGTGCTAATCAATTCTCAAGCAGTGGTAGTTAAACTCATCTCAAATGAAATCTTCCTTCAGTAATTCATTTGCAACGGCCTACAAGAGTTCATGATACCAAATGCTCCAGTAAGTGTTGAAACTATTTCACATGAAATCTTCTGTCAAACTTCCTTTGCAATTCCCTGAACAAGGTGAATGTTTAGAAGGATATTTATCTCATCCTACCTAATGTTTGTAGCATCTGCTTTTCCCCAACTCATCTGATCAAAGATTGTCTTCTAGAGAAGGAAGAGAAGGGAGATGAGTCACATGTTTCTGATAAGAAAGTAGAAAGTGAGCAGCAAGCATGTTAAAAAGTTCAATGACCTTGTAGTCCTTGAGCAGGGGCTATATCAAATGTGCCCATGAATTTCAGTGCTATATCATGAAATGTTCCAGGTGCCTAGGGAGATGCAAGGCATTCTCTTCTCTGTAATTACAGTAATTTTCTATGTTTAAGATTGGTACTTTTTTCATAAGAATCCAAAGTGATTGGTTTTTGTCTTAGATGGTTGCAAGTTGTGGGAAAGGGGAATTCTGATATTTACCCATGAAGGACTCAAGGAGAAGGCAGGGCGGTTTGGGTTGTCACCCCTTTGATGGTTTTCTCTATTATTGGTAATGGGCAGGATCAACTTGTTAGATATTTGATGACATCTATTCTTATTGGACCGGTATGGGATTTTTTTTTTGTGTATGCTCCAAATGATCATGATAGCCGAACTCACTCATTGAAATGGATGTATTAATAATTCCCAAGATCAGATGGATTATTGCTAGCATTTTAACATTGTCGAGTGGATGCACCCCACTTTGTGCTTGGGGTGCAAGGTGCATTATTGAACTAGTTTGGGCATGCTATCATACCTAGGTGCAGAATTGGTGTTCCATGAACCACTCTCCATATGTGGGATAGATTCCCTAGCTACTATGAATCTAAGCTGTTGGGAGCGGGGAGTGGGAGTAGGAGCGAAGCGAAAAGTGAAATTTTCAGAAGCTCCCATTTTGGGACTGTTTTTTATATTGTATATATTTTAATATATTTTGATGTGTATTTATATCTAAAAACATGTAGAATGTTGAATTAGCTATAGAAAACATGGATTAAACCATATAACATCAACCATCTAGTAGTTATAACTTATGACATTGTCATCAAATGATCAACCATAACAACTTTTATATGAGCTTGGCAGAGAAGGGAGGTACTTTAACATTCTCATCAAATTATCGACCTAATATAGGAGCTTTTGGTAAAGGAGAGGTAGGGAGCGCCTCGAGAGCACCTTGGGAGCGTTCTGGGCGAGCTTCAGGAGCAGTAGGGAAGGGCGCTCCCACGCAATAGATCTATGAATAATAGTCACTCAGACACAAGTAACAAGTAATGTAGGTTTTGAGGTGGCATGTAGATAGGGGTGTGTCGATTCAGAAGAATATGTAGGGTTTTTTGGAAATGTATAAACATACTACTTTGTATAGCGTATTCAAGGTTGAAAATATGTGTGTAATCTTCACTTGTGGCCATTAGCTAGCCCACTATTGGGTAGTTGAGGCCCTTAATGGGTCAACCCTTGGGTAGTTGTGGGTTGTTATATACATTATCACACTTTATTGTATTTTATTCAAGGGTTGATGTAGTCTCCCTTTGAGAGCTAGCGTCCTAAAACTGAAGTGATTGGTCTAAAATTATAAATACATACCAATCATTTAGCTTTTAGAGACTTATTCTGAAAGTGTTTACACCATGTTTTATTTATAAAATTATAAATACATACCAATCATTTAGCTTTTAGAGACTTACTCTGAAAGTGTTTACACCATGTTTAGGGGTGCTTCATGTAATATGGGGTGCATGGTATGTTGATTACCCTTGGTTGTACGGTGATGGATAAACACATCGGAGTTAGCGTGCTCATGGATTTCCATGCCTTGATACTTATGTGGCACACTTCCTTGCAATATTGGAGACCTAGATGGCATGACGACTTTTTTCATGGGGTGCACATGTGAAGAGGTTGGTTGGTTGCTTGTGTTAGTGTTGTCTTTATGGGCCAACTAGGACTTTGTACCCTTTGTCTCCTATTAGTAAATGCATCAATGTGATGGAACAAAAAATCCATGCCTCCTAGTGGAATTTGTAACAAAGCCACTTTGGAGCCAAGGAGACCTAGTTTTAGGATCATCTCATCTCATTTTGTGCATTTGATACATTGTAAAAGGAGGTTTCTCTCTTGAAGAGGCTTATTCATCTCTTTATTTCATTTTCAATGTGTTGGGCTACACTTTCTTTTTTTTTAATGTTATTTTGGGAATTTGGTGCATAACATTTGGTATTAGAGCCATTTTAACTATAACTTATTTTTTATTCGGGATGTTTTTGATAGTGAAATTTTGAGGATCCTTGGGAGACATTTCAAGATACCCATGACAAAAGTTTCTGGTCTTTGTTCATTATAATTTGGAGTTGCAGTTTGCGGAAGTTGGGAGTTTTTACTAGTCCAAATACTAGTCTCAAAAAGGTGTTCTTGGTAAAACTGTTATATCTGAAACTTGAAAGCTCCAAATTGAGTGCCACCTATTGCATAAGAAATATTATACACCATAATGTTTGTGGTAAAAATCTCAGGATAAGAACTAGAAAATTGGACACTTGGCAAGTTGTACAAGTCTACTTTCTTGAAAGGGACAATAACAAGAAGTTTTGGGAAAGTTACCATAACTTTATCTTGGTACATTAGAATTTGATCAAACCTGTTGCGGTACAGAGAGGATATATCAAGCTACTACAAGTCGGAATTTTAGATTTAGAGGAGCTGAAATTTCAGAGATACTTTAGGAGAAAGGTTGGGTAGAAAGACAACCTACAATTCAGGTTTTGAAAGTATGTTAACTTGAAACTTCCATAAATTTTGATCGAAATAATTGTTTAGGGTGATTAAAAAGGTGTAATAGATAAAACAGATAGAGACGAGCTCTATTAAATATTAGTGGGCTCAAATGGAAAGAGGTGGAGCAAAAATTTCTATACCTGCTAAACCTATTGAAGGCTCATGCATGACACTAGCCAAGCATGATGATGTGAACTTTGAAGTGTCCAAGCCCACCGAAAGAGTAACAAAATTTGAAATTATAGTGCTAAAAAAGGTGGAGATCATGAAATATAGTAAATAAGAATGAATTCCAAACATTCAAAGGGGATATGCAGGTTGAATTCCAAATATCTAAAAGGAATATCCAAATTGAGCTCCAAAAGAACCTTGAAAACATGAGGGGGGAACTAGGATATAAGCAACCTACTTACCCAAAAGTCAAATCCTCAAGAAGAGGACAAGGAGAACAAGATGGTGGAGTCCTAGTCATCTTAGGATAAAATTCTATCATACTCAGAGAACAAGAGCCTCGAGTCCTAGACACCTGATCGCTCATTACTTCAAGATCCACATAATCGTGGGTTCAACTTGGGACCAAGGAACTACTTCATTCCCAATATACATATGAAGAAGTTTGATGGTAATGATCCCATAACATGGATATTCCAAATGGAGCAATTCTTTGATCTGCATCAAGTGTTGACTTTACAAAAGGTAACTATCACATCCTTGTATCTAGAATTTGATCAATTTATGTGTTACCAATGGATTTGTGATCCTAAAAAGGGCTATAATGTATCTTGGTTAGTATTTACAAATGAAATGATAGCACATTATGGGGATATTAATAGCCACTCCTTTAGTGAAGGGCTATAAGGTCCAGTTGTAGAGCACATAAAAAAAGTTCAAAAGTTAAGTCTGTGAAGAACATTTTAGAGGAAATTTGTTGGATCTCTCCATGGGTACTTTAAAGAAGAACATCCAACATGAGGTATGTCTCATTGAACTTAAATCATTGGCTTTTAGTTTGGCAAGGAATGTTGAAAGTAAAAATATGTCTTCTAGAAGGGTTGCCACTGACACCTATAGAGAGGGAAATGCTTCCCTCCCGACCTCACTCGGCCTACAAGGTTGACGCCTTAGCAAGTGGAGGAAAGAAGAGCAAAGGGACTATGTTTCAATTGTGATAGAAAGTACCGTAAGGGACATAAGTGCATTGAAAAAAAAATATTCTGCATAGATTTTGAAGAGGAAGAAGATCCAAAGTTGGAATAGTCTCAATAGGTAGAACTAGAGGATACTACTCCAACCATATCTTGCCATGTGTTCGCTGGCATTCACACTCAAACTCTCAAGATAGAAGGTGTTCTCACTCAAAGTGTAGCTACCACTAAAGGTATCCCATTCAGAACGGTAAAGTTGGGGTAGCTAACTGAATGACACTGTAAGGGCCTTGTCCATTACTTGGATAAGGTAGTTGTTAGTCTGGATGGTCTCTTGTCACTTTAGATCAAGCCAAGAGCATGATTAAGGGGGAGACCCTAGCTAGCATATGAAGGATAACGAACCAACTCAAGACACTCGAAAGGACATGAATGGAAGCAAGAATGATACCTTGAATGGATAGATCTAGATCTAGGCAATAGGTGTGGTTTGTAAGAGTTAGGAATCGGTTGAGAAGGCTTAGACAAAGGGAAAATGCTCAACCTTTTAAGAACATGAACCACAATTGGTTTAAGCTTAATAGATCTAGATAGATCTAGTGCCCACAAGAAATACCCAAATGAGATCCACCTAGGGTTTATGCGAAAAAGAGTGAGATGAACCACTTTGGGGAGTTTAGAGAATGACAAGGCACTAGAATGATTGCTTGATGTTAGATTCGCAGATTCAAGGCCAGTCAAGATTTTCCCAACTGATAAATCTGGAACAATTACCATTAACCCAAGGAGGGCGAATTGCTTAAAGGAGATCAGTGCTAGATATGTGGGTAGATGGAGTCGATTTTGGCCCAAATTTATTCTCTAGGATTTTTTAATGATTTGAGACTCATTAGAGGAAATTTGAGGTTTAAAATGGGCCTCCTAAGGGAATTAATAAAATAATAGTTAAAATAATAATAATAATGTTGACCACCAAAACCAACTAGGTGGACAACGATGTACCATGCACATGTTGGATGTGCCTTGAAGATAAGAATGAAGTACTTAATGATTATATCAAGTGAGGCAATTCTTCTTCTCTTCTTCTCTCTATGAAATTTCCGCCCCTTGCGGCGGATTTTGTAAGGATATGTCAGCATGAAGGTCTAGTTTTTTGTAACTTGATCACCTAAGACTTAGTCATTAGGGAAGTCCTTTCATCGAGTGTTTTTTCACTTGGATAATTAAAATTTCTTTTTAGAGATTTTAATTATTTGAGTTTTTCACTCAAAATTACCTCCAAAGTGGTGGAAGCTGTTCTAGTGATAGAGTCCATGGGGTGATTGGGGCCCAGGAATGTTTTATATTACCATGCTAGACATTATCCAGAGTCTTGCGGAATTTCATTAAGTTTTGCATAGGTTTTTTAATTTTTGGTCATTAAAAATTGTCACTCAGGACAATTTGTTGTAATGTAAAAGAGGGTTACTTGGCCCCTTTTAATGTTGTATAGAGGTATGGGTACTCAAGACAAATGACATGAGCACCCTTACACCCTTCGGCCAAGTTTGAAGTCATTCGGACAAGTATTACTATGGTTTTGGTCACCTTTGCCAGGTCAGTCATGGAAATCAGGAAATTGGGCATTCAATTAGAGAGCCAAATTTTGGAAAAGTGACTATAGTCACTTGGGGTGGCCAAGTAAAGGTTCTAATGTTTATATTATGTTCCTAAGACAAATTTAAGACCCAAAGGGGGGCCCCCAAGCAAGCATATAACAAGTTTTGAGTTGCTAAATCTAGGGGGGTGTCCCTTTCTCTCTTTGATTGGTTGGGTGAGTTAAAGTCAATGGAAAGGGCCCCACTATGGTGGTTTCTTTCCCATTTGAGATAACAATAAGGTTGGAAGCATTAAATTGGGGGTTTCTCTCCCCATATATGAGATCTCAAACCTTGGTTTTTCCCTCGAGCAAATTTGCCCCCCCTCTCTCCCTTGTGACACTTGGCTAGCATGCAAAGAGCCTCTCTCTTTCATTTTTCCTATTTAAGGAGGTTTCCCCTCCTCATTTAGGTTACACAAAAACACACTCACACCCACTCTCTTGTTCATGCTCTCATTATTTCC
>LPNX011041448.1:0-36805 GCA_001517045.1 Pseudotsuga menziesii | reverse complement strand
TATATTGCACTAACATACTAACTTCCCCAAAGTGATTTTGGGCACATTTTATCATTTTCTATTTGCTGGTTTTTAGCAGGTTAGTGACAAAAAAAAGAAAAACTCTGCCAAATTTCAGCCATAGAAGAGTTTTAAGGCCACCCCAAAGGAAGAACTTCAAGGACATCTCAAGAAAGGGAAAAAACACGGTTTTTCTCACTCATTTTACCTCTTTCTTTATGCTGAAATTTCAGCCTTTGTAACAAGTCCAAGAGAGTCTCTTGGACTTGATTTCTTGCTTTGCATTTTCAGATTAATCAAGTCTCATTTATTTGCCATCCATTGCTAGCAATAGAAGTTGGGCTTGCCCACCTTTGCATAAACAATTGTTGATTGACGCGGGTTTTAGATTAGTTAAAGTTTCATTTGGTTTTTATTTTATTCTTTATTTTTTGCCCGCACCTTGTAAGTGATTTGGCTTTGCCATCCTTGCAATACCGCGTTGGCTAGCATTTTATTTAAAGTATTTGTTTATTTCCTTTTGCCCACACCTCACAATCGAGTAGGCTCTGCCTCCGTTGTGATATTGCACTTGGCTTGTTTTGTTTATTTTTTTTTTAAGGGTAAAATTTACCACAAGCCCCGTTTTTGCCCCGTATCCTCTCCCCCCGCCGGTTCGATCGATCTAGGGTGACGAGAAAGGGCAAAGATTTGTGTTGGCTAGTTTAATGGGCACCTAGATAAGTATCTTCATTAGAAAGGAGAAAAAGAGGTTTGACCTGTGGAGCTAGTGGGGTAGGGGCTGTAGGGGGCTTTGTGGCACTTTGTGTCCTCCAGTTGAGCACCCAACAAGTTTCAAGTTTGACCCGTGGAGCTAGGTGGGAACTTTGTGTTCCCATGTTGAGCACCCGACATTCTCTCTCTAATCGAAGGAGATAGTTTCTTGGGGTAGACATCTAGAATAGTTCATTTCTTTGCAACAAACACCTTAATTCCCTAAGTCAAAGAGAGACATAAAATTTACTAAAACTTACAGGACCACTTGCATAACATTGTTACAATCATTTACATTTCTCTACTTTGTAATCACTTTATTTTAGCTTACTCATTTATTGGAAGTCATCATGTTCTTGTATATTTGTTAAGGTAAATGAGTTGATGCTTTAGAAAATTATTTGAAGTTGATTATTGTGACTCCATAGCCCGAGTAGAGACGGCACTGGTCATTTTGATAATTTGATTGTTTCTCTCTTTCATACATTACTGGTTGATTGTTAAAGGGTTTTGCTTGACATTGAAATATTTGCATCACTGCACGTTGATTGTCATTTTTTTGTAATTTACAACTCCTAGAAAACATTCTTCAAAAAAAGATCTTAGTAAGTAGGGACTACCCCCCTTGGCCTTTAGGAGTTGTGGTCTAAATAGAGGAGTTTAGAACCGAGGTGACAGTGGGTTCTCAACTCATAAGTTGCCCTTGGGAACACACAGCGGTTGGGAGACTTACCCGTGTCTAAGTGTGTTTTAGGCGACAACAAATAATATTTTAAATTTTGAAGAAAAAAGACATAAAAACAATTTTTTGTTTTTGTATTTTCGACTTATCTTCTCGTGGTTTTACTCAAATTTTGAGGGGAATCACTCGTTGGATGCAAAATTCTATTCCGCATCCAACGAGCACCCACATTGCATACTTTTGATGAACCTCACCCCACGAAAAATGAGAAATACTTTAAAAAACATGTTCCTTTGAATTTCGCATCCAACGAGTGCTCCCGCTTGAAATTTGAGTAAAACCACAGGGAGATATGTAAAAAATATGAAAAAAAAGTAGTTTCTTTTTGACAAACATGTCAAGTTAACCATTATGGTTGAATCACTTTCTTCAAATTCTACTGGTTCTTGAATTCCAATGCATTAATGGCTCGTTTTTTTATAAGGCCTGTTTTAGACCCCAAATTTCCTTTGATGTGGGTTTTGGTTTATGAGCCCAAAAGATCGCCGGATATATCAAATCTACAAAACTATGGTTATAAACTTTTAGATCTAAATGAAAAATGGAATTGAAAAATGGAAATCAATACTAACCTTGTAGATCTTACCTAGAATTACTTGTGGTCGCCAAGCACATTGATGATCCTTTCACCTAGTTACAATTCCGAGTGAGATCCAAATGATTCCGAGCAAAAACGTGTAGATTCAAGGAAGAAATGCGCTCTCTTCATCTACAAATTCAAACAACACAAGTTAGATTTGATCCACAAATGAAAGAGGAACTATGCAAGACATATAAAAGAAAATAACTCAATGGATGAAATCACAATTGGCTACACCCTGAGAGATGAAGCGATTTTCCCAAGAAGAGATGGAGAAACCCTCATAGTTGGTCATCCAAGCAAGTCACACCCTGCAAAAGATCAATTCGTCTTCCACAAAAACAGTGTCAAAATCACATAAGATCCACTAATATGTCTAAAGAGAGGCATTCCAATCATGTGCAATAACATTCATCAAAGCATTCCAAGATATAAGCAAAAAATTGTTTTTATTCCAATATTTTCCACAACCAAGAATCCCTTTACAAATGGTGAGAGATCATATAAATAGATCTTCACAATCCAAAACCCTGAACCCCAAAAGTATGGAGGGATAGGATCAAAAGATAATACATCAAGATCAAGGACTAACAAGTGTTGGATAAAATATACATGAGATCACTCTAGAAGAGGGGGACACACTCACTCAATGACGTCTTAGGGGTGACGTATGACATAACATGTGACTAGGTACATCAATATAACATCATGGTTGGGGGGCTAGGAGGTATAAAATATTTCCACTAGAAAACCCCAAATACATCATCATAAGATATAACATAAAGTGACCAAGGACACTAGGACGTGCACCCCTCAATATAAAAATGACGCCCCGAAGTGATAGATATGAGGACGTATGGACTCCACAAGTGATGAAGACCAAGCCGGGATGTGTGGAAAGCATCAATAATAAAAGTCCCAGACCAATCTCATGTCATTTCCTTGTCTCACTGAGACAAATCGATGTCCTTGCTAGCCATTCTTCCATTAATTTCCTCCCGGAACATCGCCTCGAAAAGATAAAAATGCCTGTAACTCATTGTTGAGTGATCCAGGGTCCCATTTGAGTCTAAAAATGAATTCGAAAACATAGCAATATGCTAATGATGAGTACCCATACCCATAAGTCCCCTATAGCGCACTAGGAGAACATAAATAATCTATGTGAATCATCTATAGGGCATTTTTACATGGCAATCTGTTGTTGGATGATGAATTGACAATAAAATCAAGTACCTATGCCCGGAATTGAAAAATGAGCATGCCAATGGACTTGGAAAGTCCAAAACAACTAAGAATGCATACTCATACTCCATGTGTCCATCAATCAATGCATCTGTAAGTCCATTCATGCCCAAATAATAAAGATATGGCATGTAATTGCCGATAATAATAAAAATAGTGCATGCCATCATATAAAACCACTTCTTGGAGCATGGAACCATGTAATGAACACTGAAAAGACATGAATAACCAATATTGAGCACTATCGGCCAAACTCATCCCGGAACTTGATGTTGACTTGGTCAAACTAGGTTGAGTAGGTCAAGAATGATCAAAACAATGACCAAATTGAAAATCACTGATGCTGTATGTACAAATAGATAAAGTATGCTTCCTTATTTATGTTAGCAACAAGACTAAAGTAGAAACTGGCATTTATTTGGCGATCATGAATATCAAACATCAATAATAAGTCCATATCAAAGTAACCGGTCATCCAAACAAGAACCTCAAGTGCATACTCATTTTCAGACTTGGCCATTTTGTTAGTAATGGGTGAATGTGGGAGAAACAAGGATATGCTAAAAGGTTTGACTAAACAACTCAACACTGTGATCTCTCGGATAAAGGAGAAAAGGGAATCAAACTATACATATGTTCGATAGACGAGCGCTGGTTGATGGTGGTGCCTCACAAATGGGTAGAGTGGTGAGACCGTGAGAGTGCTTCCAGTAAACTCTAGACAAACAACCTTTATTATATATACTTGTTGCTGCCTAATTTGCACCTCGGGCAACGTGGCAGAAATCTTCAAGCCACTGGGTGCGACCTTGGGGGCAAGCTCGAGCCAAGTGCTGTCACCTGATACTCAGCTCCTCCGTATAGGCTAACTCCTAGCGAAGCCAAGGGGGGTGGACCTTAATGAAAAGTAAAATCTAGGGTTTTTACTCTACGAGAGAAATAATTAGTTCTAGGAGTTTTAATATGGAATGGATGAAATTTAAAAAATTCCAATTACTGCAAACAAGATTAACCTTAACAACAACTCTCAAATTAGATACACAATATTCAAAGACACATTGCGAGATTGACTTATGCAAAAAGAACAGAAAAGACCAGTGCCAAGATGAAAGGAGTGCTTGCAAATGTGGGTTGATAGTGTAGTCTTAGTGAAAGTATTGCAATGTCTTGGTTGGTAAATTTTAGATTATTAAATGAATTGATTAAGGAAGGGTAAATTGTGGGTTTGGCCCAACAAGTCAAGTCCCTTCGAACTGAGTGCTAAAGCGGTAATACCAAGTGTCCAACAGGGTGAGGATGAACCTGCTTGGAGTAGCCCCCTGACTCTGTAGTGATTATCCTTTGCAACCTCCCGAATTCTCGAGAAAATCACTTGTGTGTATTTTCCTATTAGATCTAGTATTTCGTATCCCTTTCTGATACAGCCAACTGATCAGACAAGCTGCAACGGTGTAGAGCATACGGGGAAAGAGTCTTGGTCTATTTTAAAAGTTTTAGAACAAGTTTTCCGATTTAGAAAAAGATAAAACCCATGAGCCTCTTTCTAGATTCAGTACTCGAGAAAGCCCTTATCCACGAACCTGTACTTGGGAAAGCAAGGGGGTTTATTTTAACTTAGCAGTGCATAACAAAATTGAAGCTTTTTTAATTACTACACTGCTCAAATCTTTTCCCTTATGGTACTTCGGTATAGCACAGTGGGTAAGTATTCAGATTAATCTTGCAGAACTTAAATAAAGCATGAAAATTGATAAAGAAAAACAACTATGCTAACAACATATAAAGAAGACAAAAATGACACTGACACAAAACCCCCCAGGGGGGATGGGGACTGGGCTCTAATGAGCCTACTCAAAATTTATTTTGATTTTACAATGAGGCAGAAGAAAGTGCACTTTGGTCCTCAAATTGGGATCCAAAGGCTTACAACTTATTGGAAAAATATTTTTATGCAAGAGGGAACTCCGTTTGTCTTCTTTTTTGTTGATTTTTGTGAACATTTTCAGTAGTTTCCCTCTCTTTTATCGCAAAACTGCAAAAAACAGCCAACAAATATTAGTGGAATGCGTCCAAAAGCACTTTAAGAGTGCTTTGGAAAAACTTCCAAATTTTGCCAAAAAATTTGTAAGTAACAACAGAATGAAAACTAGGTAAAAATGACTGAGAAAGTGAGCTAGAAAGCTACTTTCTCATTATATTTATTTGCTTCTTAAGGAGAGAAAATAAATCAAGGCACTAACTTGTCGGATAATGAATTAAACCAACTACTATCCTTTAAAAAACAAGCTTTTAGTTTTCTGCTAATAATGGCTTGAAATAAGATAGCCTTTACCCTAGATCTAAACTAAGAAATGATGATTCCTTTAAACTTTAGCAAGATCTAAAAATGAAAAGTAATTACGATCTATTTATGAAGATGAACCTTTAACTTCAAATCTGTGACTACTTTTTCAAATAAAGGAGAAGGTAAAATTTTAAATAATACTTGAGAAGGAGAGGGAGAGAGGTCTAGAGAACAAGAAGATCTTTGAGGTGCTTGATTGTGGGGCACCGAAGGACTTTATTTGCAAACAAAAGTGTTAGAAATGAGGAAGATCAAACAAGATCTTCTCGATCTCCAACTAAGATAATTTGTACTTCACACAACTCAACAACCAATGGTCAAATCCAGCAGCATATATACTTCGAAATCAATGTAAAAATGTTCATAAACAAATTAAAAATTCGATTTGCATCTCTAAGCATTCATACTAAATAAATTGAAGCGGTAAACAAACAGCTTAATTTACCTCGCAAAACTGATACCAGTCCTTCAAGCAAGCTAGATTTGGAATTTGGAAAGCAAGATGGATCCAACACATATTATCCCCAAAAAGCACAATGATAGTACATCCACTCAACAAAGCACCACACAAATAGACCTCCAAAGTCTTGTTTTATTTCTCAGATAAACAATGATTACAATAGCTAGCTCTTCCCAATATAATTCGAACTAGTTTGAATGAGGAGAGCAGAGCTTTATTTATAGCAAAATCAAGCTCGGGGGTCACCATCAGCACTGGTAGAAGAAGTTCAGTTGATAAGAGTGATTTTTGGGATTGATGGAGTGATTCAAGGGAAGCATTGGAGTTCACTTGAGTAGGTGGCGTCATATCTCCACATGAGACTTGATCCTATTTCTTGATTTGATTTTCCCACGAATCAACAATGCGTGAAGCAGTGGTTTCTCTTAACTCTTGATTTGATTCGCACCTGAATCTTCACCTACCTTAATCGAGACGTGGACATGGAATGATTCTCTCATGAGCCGAGATTGTGACCACTCCACGTTTTTTTATTTCCACGTCAACCAATTCGCACCACGGGAAGAGGTGGGCAAATCCTCTAATCCATGCTAACTCACAAGGATCCAAAAACTAAATAAAGTGACATTTTTGCCAAAGTATTAAGCTGTCGAATTATCAAGTCGTAAGTCACCCCACAATCAACAAATCACACGGATAGTGTGACGTGAGCAAAGGTGCCAGACTTAGGATAAATGGTAATTGGACACATGATATATAACATGATGTGTTTTAAGTGATGAGGCCACTTATTAATCCTATTTAATAACTCAAGAGTGCCCATCCTCCAATCGCTACTATTGATATTATATCATGGTGGGCACCTCCACTACTTAGAAATGAAACGCTAGCCTCAAAACTTATACCAAAATAATGCCTTCCTCATGTGATGAGGTCACCTCCATGGGGTCCACCATGCTTCATTACCATTAAATTATTTAAAAATCAAAATTTTGACTTTTTAAATATTTTGACCAAGTGCTAATTTGTCCAAACTTAGCATTAAAATGCCATCTTGATGCATTTTTAGCCAAGTAATGCCTCATGGGGTGTTTTAGCTGCCCGGAACTCCTGAAAAGTGGCCCTGGCATAAAGAGTATGCTATGGGTGTGAAAACGAGTGTCCCCACGTCAGAAACGGACTCGGTATCTGACTTTTATTACATTTTGATTTTTTTTTAATTAAACCATTAAAAAATGGCTTAAAAACGGGAAAATTTATTTTTTGCGGAAACTGACAAAACTCTAGAGGGACCTAGTACATGTCCATATGACTCAATTTGAATGCTTAGCATGGTGAAAAACACCGACACGAAGGCTCTAATAACCTCCCTAGGCCGAAACACCAAGATGACTATACCCCAGCTTTGGAGGTCTGAGTGAAAAACTCAGAAATTATTAGTTGTTTGTTCAACAACCAATAATAACCAAGGGAAAAAACACTATGGGCTAGTCGGTTTGATGCTCAAGTCCGGGAAGTCGAGCCCTTTATAAAAAATTAAATGCTAGGACATTTTTTACAATTTCCCCAGGGGGTATGAACATGTGTTACAAAAAATAAAATGGCCATGAAGGCCTGAAAGGACTTCTGAACTTTGAATATGAACAAGTATCTTGTTCATCATTGGCGGCTCACTGAAAGTCCAACTAGGGGCAGCCTAGTCGGTAACAATACTCATGGTCATCTTTGCACACTTTAAGATTTAACATTTAACTTTAACTTTTTGATCAACTTTCACTATCCATCCTCTAAGAGTAGGTGTCTTGAATAGCCTTGCGGGCCTCAGATAATGAATCAGTATGACCTCCATTGCCCGTCACTTTCCATAGGTGCGATGGAGTGACACCCTATTTCCCTATAGGGAAAAACAACCTCACATCATACAAAGGATGAGTGCTCGTCTCTTGGAAACTGACTAGCTATGGAAGACATTTAATTTATTTGCAGTAGTGTTTAGCAACACTGTTTTTGCTGACTTAACATCCATTAATATATGACATTTAAGTTCTGATGCTTTAGTGTCTGAAGACGCTTTTATTAGGATTACTTGGTTTCGAGGACTAAAGGAGAACATCCCTATGACAAGAATCACACACTCCATAGCCGAGACACAAATAAAACATGGAGTCTATCCAACACGGAGGCATAAGTGGGAGAATCCTTGATATCACTATTTAAGGTGTAAGTCATGGTCAAATCCAGAATGAAAGATAGCGGATGGATGGGGAAAGTGGGAAAATGATGCCATGACTAGCAAAGACCCTATGGGGAATGACCAAGTCCATAGTATGATAAGGGCATGACTAACTAGTATACACAAGAACCTCTCAATTAAAACAACTAAATTACTTTTACTCTAAACCAACCAATAAGAGCAACACATAATATCGCCAATGCATGACGACCCTATCGCATACACCAAGTCAAACTACCAAAATAAGTAAAGGAGCACCAAAAAAATCCAAGTGCACAAACCATATACATACTGGGTCATATACCTGCATTTGTAACCTATAACATCTAAATGACACTGGAACACTACTACTGTATATATCATGGGCACTGTCATCTGAAGAATGGTTAACTCAGTCATCGACCTAGGTCATGAGGCTTAGTCCTAACATGAAATTGGAAATGTATATGCTCTGGATCTAGTGAATGTAAGAGTGATCATCAACAAACTACTAATCAACTGTTGATCTCATGCATAGCATAACAAGGGACTGGCTCATATCTTTGACAAGAAATGATCTGCATCCTGGTAGCTCCAACAACAATATGTGTGATAATAGAAGGATATGTCAAAAAGAAAAAGGTAACAATGTTGATTGATTCTGGTAGTACCCACAACTTCTTTAATTGCGAATTAGCTAAACTTCTCAATTTCTTTATATATCCAGCACTAGAGTTTCAAACTTTCAAGTAATGATTGCAGATTGAGGTACCATAAATTGTTCAGGGAGGTGCCATAGTATTAATCTTACTATGGGATTTTTATTGAATAGTCTAATGTGTTGATTAAAATTGTCATTGATGCTAACATGGACTTGCAGTGGCCTCACATGTGTTATTGATGCCACCAAGTCCCTCTTGCAGTGCACAGGTATGGATGATCCCAGTATCCTCACATCTAGTGCCTTGGAGCCCATACAGAGATGGGTTATGTCTTGAAGCACCTTGTATCCAGTTGACAAGGTTCTTATACCTACAAGGTTGGATATTGGAGCCACCACGTTGTTGACGATGCTGAAGACGCTGCTGGTAATGCTGAAGACTCTGAAGATTGTACTGAAGCCCTTGTTGATGATGGAGATGCCCTTGATGGGTTGAAAAAGCATTAATGACCCATTCTGTGGTCATTTATTCTTTGACAGGGTCATGGTACCCTAGGAGAAGGCCCAACAACCCCACAAGAGGTAGCATGATGGATCTTGAACCTTGGAGGTCTCCTTGTGTGGTTGAGGTGGTTGAAGAAGCCCATGAAGTCACCTACTTGATGAAGAAGCTCTTGAAGAATTCCTTGGATCCACACTTGGTGGGTTGATGGTCCTTACATCCTTGAAGGAATGGTGAAGGCAATATGGGTTGATGGGGTCTTAGAACCCTTGGAGATGGTCCTAGGGCATGAGAAAGACTTGGAACCCACTTATATAGTAGTGTGATGGCCTTGGACACTTGCTTGCATGTTATGGGTTGATGTGGTCATGATGATGCCTTATGGCACACATGCCTTGGTCTTGACTCTCGAGGTCAAGTACACACCCTTGACTAAGGGTCCTTGGTCATTGATGAAGCCCTCGAGGCTTGTGGTGAACTTGAAGGTACATGTGGCAACCTTGATGACTTGTGGTTAATTACATCAAACCCTAAAACCATTTCTAAATGGTAAGGTTGACTTTGAAGTTTGTACAAAGACACACCCTTGTGAACTTTAATGATGTGGCAAAGAAATGGTGACAAATAATTACATGCAATTTTTAAATGGTAAGGTTTGACCCTTGAAGGAAGTGTTTGTGTAATAAAATAAAAACAAAAATTAAAAAAGGGTAACAAGCCTAACCCTACAAGTCTGCCCTAATTTGAGAGAGTGGACAATGCCAAAGACTATATAAACAAATCATGATCAAATTCCAAATCGTATCCAATGAAGATGAAGATAGAATGAACTCGCTGACTGAGGCAGATGACTAAGGAAATTCGGTGGTGACCAGCGCAACAAGTGTCTTGAAGTTTTTTGGGTATTTTTGTTTGTAGTTCTGACTGAGGAAATTCAGGATACACCAAGAACAATTCGAATTTTTTTGTGACTGCTACCATGCAACAATGCGAGTTCAAGAAGCTTGAACAATCCCGAATTGTAGATGAAGCAACCGATATAGTCCGATTTTCGGAGTTTATGGGTACATATGGTCCAAGGTTTTATTCTTAAAACAGTTCGAATTTTCTTGCAGCAGTGGAGTGAGCAACCAGCATCAGCAACAAAGGAAGCCTTCATCCGATTCTTCCACAGAGGCATTCGAGGGTTACAACAGAGACATTTTTTGGGGTTTACCACAGTCCCGAATTTCTTCTACAGTCTGAGTTTGACATGTTCTAGGTCCAAGTTTTGATGTTGTTTTATAGACCTAGTTTTTGACATGCTCTTGGGGACTCCTAAGCAAGCAAATTGTCTTGAACTTGCATGCTAACATAGTCCGATTTTCTTCCAAGGTCATCCACTATGGTAGCTTGATAAACAGTATGAGGTTGGTTTTGGTTAGGGTTTTACATAGACATGCACATCCTGTTTAAGCATTGACAATCCAAAGTATGAGTTTTGGCATGCATTGTTTCTAAGGTATGATCATGAATATTCTATACCTACTGTATATATGATGCAAACATGTTGATACATGATATGATGCATACTTGTACACGATAACATGATGAGGTATCCTTGTTGACACATGCTTTATGATGATGCATGCTCTCCTATATACTAAGATGAAGATATGATGATGATGATGAAGATAGGATGGTGTATAAACAATGATGTATACAGTAGTATCTTTGGATGTATTAATTCAGTGGTATATTGAAAAGTCCATTACATGCATGCTATGATATGATGCTTTCTTATGCACAATGACATCCACTGTAAGTGATGTATATAGTTCATATACAATGATGCATATAGTGCATGTACAGTGATGCATACATACCTTGATGATGATGATGACATGCCTTGTGCACCTTGATGATGCATACATGATGCTGCACAATGCACATACTGCATGATGATGTTGATTCATGCAACCCTACACACCATGATGTACTCCACTATGATGATGCTTTGATAATGATGCAAACTCTTATGTTGATATGATGCATACTTGATGCATCACCTTGATGATTTAATCTATGATGATAATGCATGTGATGATGATGTAGTGGATGATGATGATGGTATGAGATGATGATGCATGCATGATGATGCTACCCTATACATTCTACTATCTTGTTGTTGATGATGCATACTTGATGCATGCTTGCTGACACTCTTGATGATGGTGGTGATAAAGACATGAGCAGATTGATCAATAGTGTTGATGAGAGTAGTTGTTGATAAGATTAGGACCAACAATGTTGATATGGCAGAGATACAGAAGACATGATGATGATATGACAAGTGGCATGGCAACAACTGAATTGTTGATGATTAGAATCAATTGATTGAGTTGTATTGTGGACTAAGGTGTTGTTGTGCAGAGGTACATGAGCAGAGATTGATGCAAAGCTAAGTCTTGCACTTGAGGATTGGACTCCTCAACCCTTTCTTAGTTGGAGCTAAGAAAACCAGGCTGGGTCCTGTTATGAGAATTGGTGCTCTTTTCATCAGTTGGTGTTGATTGTAATCGAGAAGATTGTAGTCTTCCATTACCATAAATAAATCTTAAATTACATATATTCTTATGTCTCTTTTGATGTGATTATTGTGCTTATGACTCATGGTTGATTTAGCTGATGAATGTAACATAATGCTTGATAAACTATGATTGATCAATTGAAGGTAAAAGGTTTAAATTTCTCTCACACTGATTCACTCCCCCTCTCAGTGTGGCCATTGTGTCCAACATAATGATTGCAATCCAAATAGGTGGTGTTGATGTTGTATTAGGTTCCAATGGTTACAATCATTGGGAACAATGGCTCTTAATTTTCAAGAACTTTTCATGAGATTCTCCTTAGAAGAAAGGAAATTGAATTTAAAGGAATGCCAGGGAAACCCTCTAAAGTGATAAGCTCTAACGACATGACCAAATTGTAAAAAAGGGACATGATGGTGTAGTTGCTCAATTGTGCTCACTAGATGTTCAAATAGCTATACCCTCTATTCCATTGGATCTCCAAAGAGTTATTGATAACCATTCCTAGGTGTTTGGAGAGATGTCTAAAGGTCTTCCACCTATTCAGAATCATGACTGTGCTATTCACTTGCAACTGGGAAGTGTACCACCTAACATTAGACCTTATAGGTACCCATAAGTACAAAAGAGTGAGATTGATTGAGAATATAGCTCAAGAAATGTTAGATGACAACCTCATTCAACCTAGCCAAAGTGCTTCTCTACAATAGTTATGATGGTTCGTAAAAAGGAAGGTTCATGGCTTATGTCACATGTGTCCAGATTATAGAGAGCTCAACAAGATGACCATTAAAGATAAGTTTCCTATTCTTGTCATTGATGAATGTTTAGATGAATTACAAGTAGTTTTCTTTACCATGTTGGATCTTCGTTTTGGATATCATCAAATTAGAAAGAGGCAATAAGGAATTCCTGAAAATAGCCTTTAGAACACATGAAGGTCATTATGGATTTTTTGTGATGTCGTTTGGCCTTATCAATGCACCCTCCACATTTCAAAATTTGATGAGCTCTATTTTTAAATCCTTCCTTAGGAAATTTGTTTAGGTATTTTTTGATGATCTACTAATCTATAGAAAATCTTGGGAATAGCATGTACAACATGTTGATAGGGGTCTTAAAATTATTGGAGGAGCAACAACTATATTTTAAGCCTTCTAAGTGTGCCTTTGGGGTTTAGGAAGTGGAATATTTGGGTCATATTGTATCTCATGAAGGCGTCAAAGTGGACCCTAGCAAAATCAAAGCTATTATGGAACGGCCAATTACCAAAAACTTGAAGAATCTTAGAAGCTTCTTAGGACTGACGGGCTATCACCACAAGTTTGTTGAGAATTATAGTAAAATAGAAACACCTCTAGTAGTGTTATTGAAAAATGAAGCATTTTCTTGGACTTCAAAAGAAACCAAATATTTTGAAAGACTTAAAGAGGCCATGTGTACATCTCTTGTATTAGCCACACCCAACTTCACAAAAACCTTCATTGTGGAATTTGGTGCCTCAGGGCATGGCATTGGTGCAATTTTAATGCAAGAAGGAAGGTCCCTTTTATTTAAAAACTGCCAACTTAAAGAAAAAACTTACTCAAACCAATTTCTGAAAAGGAAATGTTGGCCATATTGCATGCAATTAAGAAATGGCACCCTTACCTAACAAGAATACGTTTCAAGGTAACAACAAATCCAGATAGTCTTAAGTACTTCTTGGAACAATGATTATCTTTAGAAGATCAACAAAAATGGGTTAGAAAGATGTTAGGTCATGACTTTGAAAACAATTACAAAAAGAGGAAAACAAAGTGCGGTGGTAGGTGCACTATCAAGGAAAGAAGAAGACACAAAGGGCTTACTTTGTGTTATTTCTACTCTGTAATTTGATTGGGCGGAAGAAGTAAGGATAGAATGTAAGCAAGATCAAAAGGCATGCAATATAATTTTACATCCATTAGCCATACTAAGTCAACGTTGGGAAGAGGTCTCAATGGACTTTATCACAGGACTACCAAGTTTTGAAGGAAAGAATGTCGCCATGGTAGTGGTGGATTGACTCAGAAAGCATGCTCATTTCTCCTGTCTTTCTCATTTTTTTAAGAAACTATAGTAGCTACAACATTCATGGAAATAGTTCAAAAGCTACATGGGATCCCCAGGATTATTATAAATAATGAGATCCAATTTTCATTGTTAATTTTAGGAAGGAAATATTTTCTTGTTTGGGAACTGTTATCACACAAATTGTAGCTACCCACTAAAGGTATCCCATCGGGGACGGTAGAAGTGAGGTAGCTAACCGGTGACACTACAAGGGCTTCGTCCACTACTAATGGAAGGTAGTTGTCACACTAGGCTCTTCTCACTTTAGATCAAGCCACAGAATGACCAAGGGCGAGACCCTACTAGCGAACCTACTCAAGACACCATATGTTGAAATAATGTAACTTCGAAGAATATGTTGGAAATTGGGTTCAACGCTCCCCGTGAGTTTCGTGACATGGACTAACCGCCTCCCATAATCCTAACTCAGGCGATTGTGGCGGATATTAACACCTGTAGGTTTTGGTCTAACGACAATCGTGATTCCTACAATTGGTATCAGAGCAACAGGTCAAGGGTTCGAAACTCACCCGGCTCGCGCTAGGGGGGAGATTGTTGGACATTGGGTTCAACACTCCCCGTGAGTTTCGTGACATGGACTAACCGCCTCTGAAGATCCTAACTCTGGCGATTTTGGCGGAGATTAACACCTGCAGGTTTTGATCTAACGACAATCGTGATTCCAACAGAATATTCTACTTTTATTATTCTTCCTTCGGGAGATGTCACTAATGTAAAAGGTCATGAGGTAAACCCTCCGTTGTAACTCGGGTCAATTGTACCCAGAAAGAAAAAATATAATTATTATTGTGAGTTGTCCTAGGTAGGTCTGCCCTATCAGTTTGATAGGCTCGCTCAGTTAGGGTAAAATGTCAATTGGGAAATCAATATAAATAGGGAGGCGCCCTCCCTCATTTATACACACACTCTCACTCATGTTTTGCGCAAGAGAGAGAAAGAAGGAAGGACAGAGAAGGAGGAGGACAAGTGTCTTTGGTGTTTTGGCTCTTATGCTTGGGGTTTGGTCTCTCTCTCTCTCTTATGAGAGAGACCAAAGTATGCATCTGAAGACCAACACCATATCTAGGCTTCCGGTAATAAAAATATTGCCATAATAAAAAAAAATCGAGATAATGTTGTATAATGGCCAATAACCATCAACTGAGTATGGAAATGGTGTATTGGGTATATATGGAGAACAAATGTGTAATCTCGAACACTGTAGTCCAACTTCCTTGCGAATCATGTTGACTAAGTCAAATTAGATTTGACCAAGTCAAACTACTCAAACTGAAGGCTGGGCAATAGTTTGAAATTTGAATGATCCTGTATACACCAAGGATGAATAATGCTCACAATTTTATGTTAATAACCAGACTATAACATGATAAACATAACAATGGAAATCAAAAGATCATAATAATACAACTCAAGTCAAAATAATGATCAAATCCATTGAAAAGCCCCTCATACATGCTCACTTACAGACTTAACCAAAATGCTAGGATGGGTAAGGTGGATAAATACAAGGATAAGCTAAAAGGGATTGACTTATTTAGACTTTAACCATGTGATCTCTCAGAGTAATAGGGAACCGAGGCACCACAATGACAATATGCATGATAGAAGACACTAGGGAAAGGAGGTGTCTCACAAATGGGTAAGGTACAAACGAGGTCTCCAATAGACTCTAACAAGTATCTTTTTCACAATTTTAATTGATTTGACTTTTAACACATTTCACATTTCACAAGATACTAGCCAGTCTCCAAGGGCAGGTGTCCTGGATAGCCTTGTGGTCCCTAGATGATAACTCGACCTAGCTCTGTTGCCAGTGAGCGTCCATAGACCCAATGGAGTTGCCACCCTATTGCCTTGTAGGGGAAAATGGCCTTACATCATACAAACGATTAATGCTCATCCCTTGGCCATTGACTAGTTTATCTACTTTAACTTTATTCAGGCCTAGTGTTTAAAAACACAACTAATCGCAGCTGGCCTTTTGCATCATTTAGATATAGCATTTATGTAGAATTTTAGCATTAGCATGAATACTTAAAAATTTGCAGATTAACTTTAAACAAATGACAAGTGCAGTAAAATAACATTCATCACATCAACACAATGCACATAAGAGTTTTTCACTGGGGAAACCTTTAAAGGACAAAAACCCCAAAAAACATTAATAACTCATCTCGTAAATAAGATGAATAGAAATTCTTCAAAAAGTTCCACAAGCCCCAATAGGGTTAACCACAATACCAGAAGATCAACTTTTCCAAAATACATCAAAAGATGCCCAACTAAGGCTTTTCAAAACTTAGGGCTTTATAACCCTTTTCTCTCTCCTGCCAAGAAAGACAGCTAACTGCTTGGATCTGCTGACTGCACCTGTCAGTCTGCCCGGATCTGATACTAATCTGCCCGATCTGTCCACTGCCTGAAAATTCCTGACCACGTTGCCCGCGATTTATTCCTTGCTGCCTGCAAACCCCTTTTTGCCCGACTGCCTGAGTGGCAGCGCTGCTGCTGCCCGAAAGGGCTAGCAGCTCTTCTTGTAGCCTTACAGGCTGGGCTGAGGGCCTGTTGAAGACCCGACAACCTTACGGTTGCCACAGGACCCTCATGGGTCTGCCTTCGGGTTGCTTGTTAGGCCAAAGCAGCCCTCACGGGATTGCTCTTTGGCTGCTCAAGGGTTGGCCGTGGGCCAAACCCTCACGGGTATGCTTGTAGAAGGTTTCTCGAGGGTGCTGAGAGGGCAGTGCTCTTTAGTGGCCTGCCCGAAGAATGAAAGGAGGGCTGCCCGAGTAGATCTGATGGTGGCTGCCTGGATTTGAAGGTGGTTGAAGATGAGGGTTCGAGGAAACCCTTAAGATAGAAAAAATAAGAAACCCTAGCTTAGGGTTAGTATTCAATGGAGGATGATGATGTTGTAGATAGACTCATCCATGTTAGGGCACAATCATGAACTTTTCTTCTTCAACTTGTGAGGTCTTCAGAATAACAACTGTACCTGTGAGAGCAAGTGTGTGTATAATAATGAATTGGCTTGATCTTCTTTTATATCCTCAATTTTCGCAAGTGGACCAAAATTAGAAAGAACAAAATAATGTTATTTTATTCTTTTCTAATTTTCACTTTTACCCTTTAGCCTCAAAAGGTCCTTTATGTATTTTTGACTCTTACCAAAGTCCTTATTTATTTTTGACTTTAACCTGTGGTCCAAAAGTCCTTATGTATTTTTGACTTTTGCTTTTAGCTTTCTTCAAGTGCCCCCTGTGGTCTTTTAATTTCATTCAAAGTACATCATCATAAACCAAGAGAGTTACTAATGCTTTTATCTCACACTCTGTGTGACACCAAGATCAGGTACTAGGGTATCTTAACCAAGGGTGGCTAAGCCTTGGAGAAGACCACAAGCCCATTGATCAAGGGTCAGAGTGTCACACATGCCTAGACCAAGTCTAGGGATTATAGTGCCTTCCTGGTAACATACCGGGTGCTTCAGCTGTAGGCTGCATAATTTGACCCTAGGTGAAATACTTGGTAACAGACCAAGCACCTCCATTCTCCAAGAGAATGGCTACTCAGAACTAAGTTGAGTCTACCAGTACTAGACTGGTCCACATCATGGTCTCGAACCAAATGTCTACCATTCAACAGAATGGTCACTCAACACTAGGTTGAGTCTACCCAGGGCAGAGCTGGGTCCATATCATGGTCAAGGACCAGATATCTACCATTCAATAGAATGGTCACTCAACACTAGGTTGAGTCCACACCGTGGTCTTGAACCTGGTGTCTCCATTGTCCTAAGAGAATGGCTCTCAATGCTGCTAAGAAAAATCAACACTCCCTCTTAGCGAGAGAGGCATTCTATGCCATACCAAGCTTGTCGCAAAAGTACACGAACGTTGATGCTGACAGAGGCTTGGTCAAGATATCTGCAATCTGTTCATTCGTACGAATGTACTGCAACTTTAGAGCACCTCTCTGTGCTAGGTCTTTGATGAAATGATACCTCATTTCAATGTGTTTCGATCTATCATGAAACACTAGGTTCTCTGAAAGCTTTATGCAACTTCGATTATCGCAATGGATGATCGTTGAGTCAAGCTTTCCCCCGAACAGATCAGATCCTAGTTTCCTGAGCCAAACTGCTTCCTTACAGGCATCACTTGCAGCAATATACTCTGTCTCAACTGTACTCTGAGCTATGGAACCCCGCTTCCTGCTGGACCAAGAGATCATTGTTAATCCCATACTGAAGCAATAACCAAAGGTACTTTTTCGGTCAACTGCACTTTCAGCCCAATCTGAATCTGAATATCCAGATAACAATACTCCACTGCTGGAAGTATACCTGAGCCGATAAGTGATAGTACCTCACACATATCTGAGTACATGTTTGGCGGCTACTAAGTGTATGTGCTTTGGATCGGACATGAACTGACTCAGTGCATTAACTGTGTAACAGATGTTTGGTCTTGTATGCACGAGATACATCAGGGATCCAATAAGTTGTTTGTACAAAGTAGAGTCCACACTCTGTGAACTGGTGGTTGAGTCCCGCAACTTTTTCAAGTTGGTAGTCATGGGTACGCTCATGGACTTGCAGTCTTGCATCCCAAATCTTTGTAAGATATCCACTTCATAATTTCCATGTGTCAGGAAGATCTCGCCTGGTTTTTTCCAGACCTCTAAGCCAAGGAAGTAATGCATTAATCTAAGGTCTTTCATCTCGAATTCAGAGGTAATCTCCCTCTTACACTGATCTATCAATTATTCATCACCTGTAAGAAACAAGTCATCTACATATAGAACAAGTATCAAGACATGATTATGAAACATCCTTAAAGTACAAGTTAGAATCAATTGTACTTTTGGAAAACCCAAAGCTATGGAGAAATCCATCCATCCTGGCATACTAGATTCTTGGAGTCTGTTTCAGTCCATACAAGGATTTCTTCAGTTTACATACATGGGTCTTCTTCTCATGAGTCACAAAGCCTTCAGGTTGTTTAATACCAACGTAGATCCAAATCCTAGGCTCTATCAAGCGTCGAGAGGGATCAAATCTCTTTTTAAGTATCCATTGATTTGATTCAAACCAAAAAACACATATTTTTAGTTAAGGTCCACATATAATATTATTATTATTAATATTAATATTTAATATTATTTATGGCTGACATATAGTATTTATTATTATTTTTTATTTTGTTAGGAATNCATATGCAAGGCCTTGCACATGGTCTTAAAACCATTTGCAAGGCCCTCCTAAACCATGTACAATAAAACCATGGGTTGTTTAGGACGCCTTGCACATGGTTTTAAAAGCATCTAGAAGGCCTTCCTAAACCATGTACAATAAAACCATGGGTTGTTTAGAAGGCCTACCATGTGCAAGGCCAACATTTTTTTGCGGATAATTCAATTATTTATTTTTTATTATTTTGTTAGGTAGGAACATTACAACATCTCCCCCATATTGTGTTTTTTTCTTGATCCACATTTTTTTACGGATAATTAAATTTTTACTTTTTTATTGTTTTGTTAGGTAGGAATATTACAACATCTTCCCCATATTAGGTGGTTTTTCTGCCCGACATTTATTTTGGCCTATAATTAAAAAAATTATTTGTTATTAATAAAAATAACATTACCTAACATTACATAACGTTACGTAACGTTACAAGATCTCTCCCATACTGGGCTGTAGAGCACCTCTCGGCGCAATAAACTTCTTCCTTAATCTTACTATTGAGAAAAGTTGTCTTTACATCCATCTGATGTAACTTCCATCCAAATACTGCAGCAAGTGAAATGATGGTTCTAATGGTAGTATACCTGGAAGCAGGAGCAAATGTCTCATCATAGTCAATGCCTTCTTTCTGAGTGAAGCCACGAGCTACGAATCTGGCTTTATACTTATCCACACTGCCATCTGCAGCATGCTTGATCTTATAAAGCCATCTGGAAGTCATAAATGACTTTCCTGTTGGTCTGGGAACAACTTCCCAAACATCATTCTTCATGATTGACTTGTACTCTTCAATCATGGCATCAACTCATACATGTTTGCTTGTTGCTTCTTCGTATGAAGAAGGTTCTACACTGATAAACTGGAGTACTTTTGTGGTCTTATGCTTTCTTTGAAAGTCCCGAGAGGAGATTTATGCTTCTCGCCTTCTTGCACCGTCTCTCGGTATCAAGCAGGTCTCCTTTTGGAAGGAGGAACTTCAAGTAGTTATTCTGGTGGACTTTTAGTGTCCTCAGGTGCATCTGGAATTTGATCCTCAAATTCCTCTTCCTCCCTCTGAATTTTTGAATCTGGAAACTCAAGTGGAGCAACTGCATCTTCCGTTGAAAGCTCTAGTGTTTTACGAAACCTAACTTCCTCATGGAAGATCACATCTCTGCTGACCTCAATGTGCCTTTGTCTCGGTATATCTACTCGATAAGCCTTCAAGCAATCACTGTACCCAACAAATATACCTTTCTTACCGGAGGGCTCTAGCTTGGCCCTTTTTTCTTTTGGCACATGGACATACACAGAAGTGCCAAAAATCCTCATGTGGTCAACTGTAGGTTTCTTCTTGGTGAAGACTTCTTCTGGAGTCTTCTCCCCCAAGATAGCATGAGGGCCTCTGTTCTGAATATACACAGCGGTACCTGTAGCTTCTACCTATGTGGTGAAATTTTTTTTCCTGTAATTGGTGAGAGCTCTACGGTCACCTGTCATGTGCCTGGAGGCATCACTATCCACCAACCAAGCAGTATCAATGTTGGTGGAACTAGAGAGTGCTGAAACCAAGTAGTACTCTTCTATGTTATTCTTTGTTATCCTTAGCTTTCTTCTTCTTTTTTGGTTCCGCTTCTTCCTCTTCCTCTACTTCTGCAGCATATGCTTGAAACCTTTGCTTAGGCTTCTTCTTGGCGTGTCTGCAATCTTTAGCAAAATGTCCAAACTTGTGGCAATTATAACATTCCACTTTTGACATGTCAGAGAATTTACCTTGAGGTTTCTTTCCCTTTTTTAGCTGAGAGAAAGACTTCTTAAACTTCTTTGAGTTTGCAGCAAGTGCAAGGTTGTCTTCCTTGATTACTTTGCCTGAGGTTGTCTACTCTTTATTGTGTTTAAGTTCCCTTAAGCTGTTTCTGTGGTTCCCCAGGTCCACACCCTCTTCCCTAGTACCCTAGAAAGTGTCCTTGGTGGGTTGAATAAATTGTAAAACTTCAAATAGGCCAAATGACCCATTCTGTGGTCATTTGTGTTTTAGTGGGGTCATGGAACCCCTGGATATGATTCGAGTCAAAGAGACCACACTCTTGTTGTTCGACCACTTCTACTTGTACTTGAAGCCCTTGAAGCCCTTGTGTATATTCTTATGTTTTCCTATTGGTATAGTGAGAAAGCTACAACAAAGACAATAGTAGTATGGCTGTCCAAACTCAGAGCTGATTGAAGTGAGTGTGGCTGTCCAAAATCCAAGGTATAGTTCCATAGTGGAGAGAAAAACTCCAGCTTGCTTCTGTTCAAACCTTGAAGGTGTTAGGTCAACTTCTTGGAGTCTCCACCAGTCCGAATCTTTTTGGCAACATTCGAAACTAATGACATGTAAATTTTGTAATATTTTGGACTACTTCCTATCTCAGCTTGCAAGGTGATATACACAGAAATGGTATGTATGATAACTCAGAAATTACACTCAGATTACATAGTTGCTTAATGATTACACTGCACATAGTGATGAGTACATAGTGACAAGATGTGATAGGCATACAATAATATGATGCTAGTTATATTTGATAATGCCTACATAAATGCTCAGATGTGCTAATTTGATGATGCCTACACAAATGCTCAGTGATATGTTGAACTTGATATGATCAGTGATATGCTTAGTAAGCTCAATAATATGTTCAACAAACTCAGACTTATTCAGTAGATGCAATGTGTACAGTGATGATGTGCAGTAATAATGAATGATGATGTGCATTGGTGATGATGATACAGTGATGACTTGGCAGTGATAAGGTCATGAGGTATGAGTAGACTTGGCAGTAAGATCAGTGATTGACTTTGACAGGTCCACAAGTTCCGTGTTCTTCTTTAGGGCGGCAGGGTGGTGCTAGGGCTCACAATTTTGTGAGTTAAGTTGTTGTAGCAGCTTGTCAGTTGCAACTGACAAAGCCTAAGGGGTTGTAGCCCCTTCTAGTTGTAGCTGGAAAAGTTGTATTAAATTTGCTACCCCAATTGTTGTTGTGTTAAATTTATTGTTTAAAAAGGCTTTCATGGTTTTACCCCGAGGACTTGGGTTTCCACATCAAAATATTGTGTACTGTGCATTTTGTTATTTTCATGTACATTTGATGATATGCTATGATTGGTGATTAACAACTTGCTCTTGATTAAAAATCTTAATATTGTGGAAATACTGATTCACCCCCCTCTCAGTATTTCCACAAGACTAGTGCTTTGGATGGGTGAATGGAGTTGGGTTAAATTGAGATTTGGTCTGTAGGGGTTGGTGCCACCTAATTCGCACCTTGGGTCATGTGGCAGAAATCTTCAAGCCACTGGGTGCAACCTTGGGGGCAAGTAAGAGTCAAGTGTTGTTACTTTATCTTGGCTCCTATGTCTAGGCTTTTTCCTAGCGAAGCCAAGGGGGGTGGTCTCTATAAAAATAATCTAAGGTTGTTAATCTATGAAAGGAAAAACAATTGTTCTAGAAGCTAAGATAAAATATCTTAAAATTAAACAACAGGTTACTGCAATATGAAATTTAAATCAACAGCTTAAAAATGCAACACCATTCATGACATTTGTAGAAATTAATTTAAACATGAAAATGATAAAGATTAGTGCCAATGAAAAGAGTGCTTGTGCATAAGGGTTGTTGATGTGGTCTCAAAGAAGTATTGCGGTTGTCTCGGTTGGTAAATTTTAAGATTATTAAATGAGTAGATTAGGGAACGGGTTAATTGTTGATCAATTTTATTAATGTGGTAATGGTCTGGATTATTAGGGGAGATGGAATTCCAAATATACTTAAAGGGTACGAGGAATATGTCCGGATTTGTTTAGAAGTGGTTCTCATAGTGACATGCGGGCTAGATGGAGTTGTGGTGTTGTGTTCAACACTACACCAACAAGGATGCAGCCTAATGGGGCCCCACGGTCACTTTCTAGTTGTTCCTGCTTCACTTGAAGACTTTTCCCACTTCTTAAGAATATCGAAAAAGCGTCGGATTATCGCTTGGGGATTAATTGTAAGATGAGACTAATTACTAGTCACTCTAATCCCTTTTTGATCATCTCACTATTCCAACCAAAGGCCTACAGTGTTCACAAGAGAATATGGGGACTAAAGCCTTATTAATTTGAAGAATTTTAAATCAAACGTGTGTTGTTTAAAAATCTCAATACCGATACTCTTGTTTTCAGGAACACGATCGGATTTGTTAATTTTAAAAGGAAGCTGAAATAAAATAAAAATTTAACTAAGAAATAGAAAACAACTACTCTAAAAGAGATCAAACCACAAAAATAGACGACATAGTTCCCCCCTAGGGTATTGGGTGTGGGTGCTTGGCTGCCCACTTGTTTCTCTTTTTATTAATGATAATTACAATGATTTATGAATACTTGTGGTATTTTATAGATCAAGAACCACAAGTTTACAAGTTTGAAGGCTTTAAAAATGCTTGATAGAAAGATATGAAAGGAGAGATCCTAGATGGCTTGATATGTTAAAAATTCGCCATCACTTCTCTCTATCTGTTTGTCAAATGATGCAAAACAGCCAACAAACTTATGTTAAATGTGCTAGATTAATCAATTAAAGCATAAAAATTTAGCATATAATTCAAACACTTTAAATGATATGAAAATATAAAATGCAAGTAACTTATTTTTGAGAGTTAGATCTATGAAAAGTAAGCCTTTTAAGATCAGATCTAAACTTATAAATGCATATGTTAATTACATTCATTTATGATATTTTTTAATGCACTAATTTGATCAACACTAATGAAAGTAACTAGTAACCGAAATTTTTTAATTTTTTTATGTCAAAAGGGTATCACCAAAGTTGAGAAGTAAGAAAAGAGAAATGGAATCGTCCTCAAAGTGTGAATGGAGGGATGGAGCCTTTTCGTTAAGATTTTACTGAAAGAAAAGTAGAGCTAACATGCTCATCTAGACTTCTAGCTTAAGCAACCTGTAAAACCTTACAAACATTGCAAAGGAGATCAAATGCCAATGTTAATATATAAAAGAAACTTAAGAAAATATGTATTCAAACAAGAATAATCATAAATTTCTAAGCATTCTTCTATCAAATAACAAAAGAAGTAAACAACCAAGTATTACTCCGTATCTTACTGGAACACAGTTCCCTTCAAAAGCCAGCAATCCGGGACATACACAAGTTTTGCAAAAGATACAAGTTACCTCATTATTTCACAAAATATAGCACATCCAAACACCATAGACAACACTCGCATAAGCCTCCAAAGCATTTTATTAACAATGAACTTGAAAGAATTACAACAATAAGGAAGTAGAGGTTCGACACTTCTCCTCAAAATGAAGCGAACTTACTCTTCTTAAATATATGAAGCCAAGCATGAGGGGGGGCGCACTTGCTAAAGGAAGGTGTCTAGCTTGGTTTGGAAAGAAGATAGCCTTTCATGGAAGATGCCCCCCCTCTTGGAGGAATGCACCCCCCTCATGAGGAAATTTCCATTGCTTTGTTTTGATTGGAAATAGCATGATTTTACCTTCCAAAATCCTTAGGGTACTTGCCACTTTACTTTCCAGCTCACAGAACTCTTTTTCGGCAAGTTTCTTTTACTTTATGAGTTGCCGAATTTTCACTTTATCCATTTTTTTGGTCTTTTTTGGGCTTTTTGAGTAATAATTAATTTTGGAGATAAATAATTACTCGGAAACTTAGAAAAATGGGTTTAGGGGTTAAGTGGGTGCTCTAAGTTAGAAAACAATCACCCCCATGCCCATTTGTTCCTCCAAACCACACTTTTATGCCTTAGATAAATTCTACAATTAACTTATTAAAAATAAGCCTGGAAAAACGAAAAAAATTATGTTTTTCCGGAAATTAAAAAAAACTATGGGGGACTTAGTACATGTTCAAATGACTCAAAAACAATGACTAGCATGGTAATATACATTGACACTTAGGTTTTAATAACCTCCCAAGGCCTAACCACCAAGACAATTATTCCAACTTTGGAGGCTTGAGTGAAAAACTTGAAAATCATAAATCGTTAAAAAATGATATATAATTAACAAGGAAAAAGCACTCTGGAATAATGTATTAATGGCTAAGTCCTAGGAAGCCAAACTTTTTACATAAATTCATCATGTTCAGTGATTTTATTACAATTCTCCGTGGGGTATGAACATGATAAAAAAAATTAAAAAAGGGGCCTAAGAAGGCCTAACTCGAAAATTGAACATGTTTTTGTTCATCTTTCGCTGCTCACTTGAAAGTCCAACTGAGTGCAACTCAGGTGGTAAAAGGGGTTTTAAGTGATTTCCAACTAAAGGTTTAAAATTAGGGTTATTATTATGCCCGAGAAAGGAAATACTAAAAAAACAAAAGACAGAAGAGATTTAACTTACCTGGAAATGAGAGATGCCATGAGATGTTGCCCTTTGTCCAACATTGACAACACGGATGCTTAGTTTTATCCTAGGTTGAAGATCCATTTTGTCTAGTGCGCCCCTCCTACGAAAGAAAAATAAACTCAATAAATAAAACAAAAATCGCGCTTGACTTGATTCCAACAAGAAATAAATATTTGCAAGAGAAATTAAGAAGGAAAGATGAATCGAATGTTGAGCAAAATCGATAAGAGAAACTTGAAACGTCTTACAGAAAGAGAGAGAGGGGTGCCCCTCTGAATCTCCCTCTACCAAGTGCGCCCTCCTGCAAGGTTAGATCTCAACAAAGATATGCCGAGAAAATAAAAGATAAACATCCTCTGCCCAAAGAGACTCAGAATCACAAGAGTCACGAACTTCTTAGATATTTCACAAGTATGCCAAAAGATCGTATATTATTATTTCTAGGAAAAAGAAAAATTCTGGATGGAATACAATGAGGGGGGTCTCTTCTTTATATAGCTTTTGAGAGCCCAAAACCCTAACTCACTTTATTATCCGACGGTTGATATTAAAACATCAACGATGGAGATATTTTTATTTTTTTCTATGTACATAGATCAACATGACCAAATCAAAGGGGCACACTTTTTCCCAATGACGCCTTAGTAAGGATAAATACATCAAAGTGCCAAGATATAACAATGTGGTACATAAAAAGGGGGTCGCCTTAGGGGTCTATAGTCTCCTTAGTCGCCCCAATACAATGATATAAATATATAACATGTAAATGCACCATGTGCCTAGGTGAGGGGGGGTGAGGGGCGTCCCATGGGGGACGTCCTCCCTAGAGAAGCCAATAAAAATAATATGGATCCCGATGTTGAGTGAAAATGGTGAAGAATGGTCCAAAGAGCCATCATCACAAAACATTCCCATGGCATTTTCTTGATTGTCTTAGCAAATTGATTTCTTCTAGTAATTTCATAGTCCATTTTATACTGGTACATTCTGCCGGATATATAAAAATGCCAATAACTCTCGGTCGGTTGTGTTGTCCGCCGATTGCACACTAGCAGCAGAAACTTTCCGAAAGCTGTCTACTCACTTGAGAAAGTGGGAGGGGTGTGACCTTGGGGGCAAGCACAGAGCTAGGTACTGTCACCTACTCCTAGCTCCTCCATTTAGGCTAACTCCTAACGAAGCCAAGGGGGGTAGTCCCTACAAAAGAGTTTCTATGGCTCTTAAGTTGTTTTAAGTGTTTTTAGTGGTTACGGATGCAGATGGGTGTTTTTTAGGAGTTTGTTATGATGAACGAAGATTGCATATTAGATAACTGAAAAATAAACATGAGACAAAAGAGCAATCCATGTTGCTATCACAAGACTTAGAAGATAAACCATATGTTGAGAACTCACAAAATGATATAGCATTCAAAGATATAAACTTTAATCAAAATATCCAATGGACAAATGGCCCAGATTATTAATAATGCGTAAAAGAAAGGACCGGTGCCTTATGGAGTCAAGTTATCGGAAATGCTTAAGCGTAATGAGAATATGAGTCTCAAAATAGTGTCAGTGAATGTGTATTGCAATTAATCTTGGTTTATTTTAGAGTTTTTTAATGGTCTTGTTTAAGGTTTCAACGAAAGGTATCAAGAGATCAGCCGGGAAAGTCTTCCAAGTTACTCCGTTCGAGACATGACGGCCTGCCCAGTATCTCAGGCTGGTTTCGCAAAGATTGACCAGCTAGCTGAGACTCTAGACAGCGGGGAGTTTCGGCGCCCTTACAAGGAATGACTTGGGAAACTTTCTACAATGCCGGTGCGTTGGTTATGGGATAAAATTTTAGCTGTGTTGTTTATTGCGATCTTAGCAAGTCCGTTCACCGTTCTGAGTACGAGCCCAACTATGAAGTCGACAGAGCATACTAGGTGAAGGATAATCAACAAAGTAAATTAATTAGGGGAATGTGAGTCGCAAAATTTTATTAAGTAAATTAATTAAAACCCTTCGACAGAGAGTGCTCTTGACTTTGTCTTATGACAAAAGTTCAAGAGTCTTAGCTAAACTATATGCTTGATGCAAGGATATGCAGTGGGAATGCTCTCCGATAGAGAGTGCTCTTGACTTGGGTTTTGGCAAGTTCAAGAGACTTAAGAATTAATTAGTTAAACTTGAAAAAAGAGTAAAAGACTAGTCTACCCAAAAATCTCTTTCATGTT
The DNA here is from genome assembly GCA_001517045.1 of Pseudotsuga menziesii. Lineage (NCBI taxonomy): Eukaryota > Viridiplantae > Streptophyta > Pinopsida > Pinales > Pinaceae > Pseudotsuga > Pseudotsuga menziesii. The sequence continues at coordinate 8,780 of LPNX011041448.1, read as the reverse complement.
TTTAGGCCTTAATCGGGAGAGATTGGGGGTAAGTAACAAAAACCACGACAAAAATAAACAACTCTCCGATAGAGAGCACTCTTGATCCACCTTATCGTGAGATTCAAGAGATTTTGGTTCTTTTTTATTTAATCTTTTCAATGAAATAAAAACAACTAACTAGCAATTAATCAAACAAATTTTCCTTTTCTGATGACTTTTATGCAAGCAAAAATGAAATCAAACCTAACTAAACTTTTCAACAAATTGAAACTAATTATCCCTATTCTACTTTCACCATTTTATTTATTGCAGGTATAAAGCAAAGTAAAGAAAATGAAATATGGACAATGGTGATACAGGCTTCCCCCAAATGGGGAAAGTGGGGTGTGGGAGCCTTTATCCCACTTGCTCTTTTTGCCTCTTTTCCTATCCTTGGAAGGCTTCCGGAGTGAGCTATAGAAAAGGGAATTATGAGTCCTTTTTTGAAGCTTGAATCTTCAATTTTTCGCTAGCATTTCCGCTGTACAAGAGATGAAGAGAAACTCCCGGATTTCTTTTGTATGGGAAGAAGACAATCCTTGTAGGTCTTGCAATAACAAAGTGTTAAACAGAAGGTTGCTTGAAGCTTGGGCTAGATGTAACTGAAATCAACACCCTTCTTCAACCTGTGAAACTTGCTAACACCAAAACTCAAATACAAAGTGAGATCAAATCACATGAAAGTATGCTAAGAGAATTAAACCGAGATCAACACTATGTATAACTAACTACTCATGTTCATCAAGGTTATAACTTACTTTGCATAAATAATTGACTTGAAACAACAATGATTACTCTACCGTGCCAACAGTGTCCCTCTTGAGTTTAACAAAAGAAACTGATCTCATTCAAAGTATTTAAAAGCAAAGGGTTAGAAGCAATATCACCTCAACCATGAAATGTTTAGCACATACAAAGAGCTCATAGACCTGCAAAGTCTAAATTCTTATTAAAAATTCAAAGCAAAGCTTGATACAATTTCTACAGAGTAACTCCACCACCAAAGTTCCACCTCGAAGAGCTCAAAAGAGCTGCTTCTTATACAATGAGAGAAGGCTAAAACCCTAACACCACACCATGCAAGGAGGGCGCAATACCTAGCAATCTAGCCACGTTTTGTGAGCCAAACCTAAAGCAAAGAGAGTGAGAGTGAGGGGAGGCCTCCACCTAGGCAAGGCACCCTCACTCCAACCCTAACCAAGCAATCTCCATCCAATAGGAGCTCTCCACCAACAATAGCGTGAGGATCCAAGCTATGACGTGAGGCATGAGGAAGAGCAAATGTGAGGGATGAGGAAGGTAGGCGTGAAGGCTTGGAAGAGTTTGGAGCTAGGTATGGAGGAGCCAATACCAAGAAACAAGGAACACATGTCATCCCTCAACCTCGATCACATCAATGAGCAAATAACCAAGCTCCACCTCACCAAAATGTGGTCATGACTGAAGGAGGCGAGTTTGCTAAGTAACTGAGAACTCAGTGCTCTACGATTGCTAACTGAAGAGGATTTGTGCCAACCCCAATCATCATTAATGCCCAATGCCATGTCATTCTGCATTTCATTTCGTTCAATTCGGATTAATTTGGAGAGATTTGGATTATCTCTAAAATAATCAATTTTAATATTTAATCAATAATTTCTCTGAAATTGACTTTTTTGAGAAATTATGAGTTATGTAGTTGAATGATGATCTGAAACTTGGAGCTAGCTGGCCAGATGCCCATGAATGATTTTTGGCTTAAGGTTAGAGCCTTCAAACACTGAAAACGGACCTCGGATGGCTGACTTATTACAAATTGAATTTTTTTCATTTAAATTATGGAAAAATTTAATTAAAAACTTAGGAAAAATTTAAAAATTAAAGAATAATTAAAATCCTAAATCCAACGCGTCTGGTAAAATTTTTTCAATCTTTTTTGGAGGGTCCTAGTGACTCAAGACATGACCATAGTCTATTCTAATAATGTCTAGTAGGTTCATACACTTCAGTTGGGCTCTAATAACCCCCCAAGGCTCAGAATTCAAAATCGGGCATTCTAGCTTTGGAGGAAGCGGGAGAAAACCTCGTCGATTATACTCGACTATAGGCAAAGCATAATCGTCAAGGGCAAAAAACTCTCTGGAATACCTTAGTTGAAATTCTATGTCTTAGGAGACCAAACCACTCAAAACACCCTACTAGCACATTTTATTACAAACCCCGCGTGGCCATGGTCATAATTACTGAAAATAAAAAACAGACTAGCCAAAATTGGCTAGGCACAAAGGCAGATCATCTGATACAATGGAAACAAACATTTATCATGTTTGTAAAATGGCGGCTCTTTAGCTAATCTAGCTATGGTACAAATAAGTTCGCAACAGGTTGCATCATATGACAAACTGAGCACAAAAATGGATCCGAAGACATACAAAAACGGTATTGGTCACTGCACATACCCCCTGGTCCATCATAGTGCTTTGGGAGATCCATCCTTGTCATCATCTCATCATAAATAATATGACCAAAATAATAAAAGTGATAATAATCACTGAAACTCAAAATTGAGGCCATCTGCTGAAAAATGAGACTACAGTATGTGTATTGGGCATGTATAGAACAAATATGACCAATCTCGATTTTGTAGTCACTGTCTTGGGAAACGTGTTTGATTTGGTCAAAATACTCCATCTAAAGTTGAGATAATAATCTAAATGAACTTGCATGCATTCATTGGTAAATGATGCTCCAAGATGTATATATTAATACCAACTACAACATACCAATAATGATCATAGTGACTGAATAATAATAAATAAGCCAAAATATACCTATTTCTTGAAATAGCCTCCTATGAAGCCCCTTGCATATTCCATACTTACGAAGTTTAACTCATTTGCTGATACTGGGTGAGGATGGATAAACAAGGCTTAAGGTATAAGGGTTATGACTTGTTGTTGGCTTTGACCATGTGATCTCTGCGAGTGACAGTGAATACACACAACAATAGTGACATACGCATGATAGAGAACACTGGGGATGGTGGTGTCTCCCAAATGGGTAGAGTACTTGAGCTTGTTTCCTTTAGACTCTAACAAGTATCCATTTAACATTTCACAAGGATTTAACTTTAAAGCATTTAAATTTTCAAAAGATACTAGCCAGCCTCCAAGGGAAGGTGCCTTGGATAGCGTTCTGGGCTTCAGATAATGACTCGGCCTGGCTTTGCTGCCAGGGAGCGTCCATAACCTCGACGGATTTTTCACCCTGTTTCCTTGTAGAGGCAAATGGCCTTGCATCAAACAAAGGATGAGTGTTCATCCTTTCGCCACTGACTAGTTTTATAACATTTAATTCATATAGGATTTAGTGCTTAGAAGCACTACTAATTGGGTCTTGCCTTTGCATCATTTAGATTTGGCATTTATATGTTCTGATGCACTTAGTGTTTAAAGACACTTTTGTTAGGATCACTTGGTTTGAGGACTAAAGGAAAACCATCCAGTGACAGTGGCCACACGTCCCTTCCACAAGGCATCTTACAAGCAAAGGGAAAGGAACTAGGCCACATACTCCAGAGCCAGAGACACAATGCAAAACATGGGGTCTATCATGCACAGGGGTCAAAGCGTGAGTCAAAGTGGGGAAAAGCTCAATAATTTCACAGGTCTCAGCCATAAGTCAAAGGGTAAAGCAAAAATGGATGAAGAATGGATGTATGAGGAAATGTGATAAGGTGGAACAGCCAGCAAGACACGATAAGTTTGTATAAAGCATGGCATAAGCATTGGCCTTACATATTAGGCTTCGAACACAAGTTAGTAATCATAATAATAGTCGGATAAGCACATGTCACCATAATCATCATAGCATGCTAAGTCAAAGGTGTCAACATACATCAGAGAGCAAACTAGAACCAAGAAGCAATATACCTGATCTCACCATATATATGTCTCTGAAGAAAATCACTCTGTCTGTCAAGAATGCACCATCTCTGCTGCTGCACAAATGGACTATGACTCTACTAAAGGTCATCTCAATAGACTAGGAAATATCAGTCATGACAGAGGACTGCTCTGCATCTAGTGCTGAATGAGGCTCTGAAGATGGTTCATGATGATAATAGATCCATGCTGTATCCCCATGTATAAGACTGGCTCAGGAAAGAGAAGAAAATATCCAACTGCTGCATCATAGTAGCCCAGCTACAATACATGTGATAACAGTATCTTCTCACTTGACTCTTCATGAGACATTTGTTCATGCACATAATGAGATCATGCCAATTAATTGTCTTGGTATTTCCAATACTCCTCCTAGCAACACAAATAATCACTCCCACTGCAGCTTATGGAAACATCCTTGCTCTCTCAAGCTGGTCACTCCAACCATATATTGATCCTCGCCCCCTTTACACTTTAGAAACTTGCTCCTTGTGTGTACACCTGAACTTCCTATATGTGATCCTACAACAGGTTCACCATCTCTTTTACTAAAGAAAGCAAAAATCATATCTTTGCTAGTGCTAGGAATTCACCTGAGCATAACCTTGAATGAACACCCTCATGGTTCCCTATTAATTCTTGGAAGCTATTGTATAGTCTCTCTTGGTTACCTTTTTTATTTAATGCATTTTTAGTGCAGGTCTTGAAAGAATTGAGTTGGTATTTCCTCTTGAATTGTCCAGGATTTCAGAACTTCAGGAACCTGAAATGGGGTAGTGTTTATGTCAGGTCTTGCGCAGAACTTTTGCATTCTTGATGTGTTTTGGGAGCAGAAACATGTCTGATTTTTCAGGGTGCATTTGTTTCTAAGTTATGGATTTGTGTAGAGTGTCATGGCACCCTGATGATAGGAGCTAGGGATATTTGACATTTTGCATTGTTGCAAGGGAACACAGGTAGTTCTTGTATGGGTTGATTGCATTGTGGGCCATACTTTGTCTTTGGTTCCTCCAGAGGGGGTGAAGTAGCTTTTGGATTGGACTGGGGACCAAGCTGTTCACTTCTGGTGCAGACATAATATTGATTGCATGCTTGGCTCAATTTCTCTTCGCTCTGTTTTAATGTTCCTTTCATTAAAGACAGACTACAGATAGCAAGAGTTGGTGATCCCTATGAAGGTTCATGGTACATAAATTGTTGACTTGTAACTACCTTATTGTAGTTAATGAACTTTTCATATGCTAGCTGACCAATATCGTCTTTTGCAGTCATTACTATATTTAGTTTCATCCTTCTGACTAAAGGTTGTCCTTTTATTCCCATGGTGATTGTTTGCACTAATTTGCAGTAGCAGTTTTTTTCATGGCATGTCTTTAAGCATGTATTTAACTGGTCCTTTTATAGTTTTGAGCTGTCAATATATTCTACTTCTTCGAACTCCAAATCAGCATTGTTTTGCTTGGTTCTTCTTGTGTACTTGCTTGTTACAGTATTTTGGGGGTCAAACTTTGTAAACATCATGGTTAAGTTTGTTGCTGACAGGTTGGGTTAATAAATCTTATAGTTGTTATTGCAGGTTCTGCACCCATCCTTCGGAAGCTTGGTGTCTAATAAGATCCGGATTTTGCACAAAGGTACTGCAGAGTATGAACAAGCTGAAATATTGAAACTTCAGTTTTTGGACTGGAGGAGAGGCCTTGAAACATTACACAGAAGGTTAAATGAAGAGGAAAGTGAAATAGAAAGAGGAAGTCAATGATTACATGCCCATTGTTTATAAGATGGCATGCATGATGCAAACAGTTTTAACAATATTGGTGTATATATATGTTTGATAATGGCAACCTGAGGATGTCTTTCAGTGTTCCTTATTGTAACGAGTTATAACCTGGCAGCATAATATATTTCTATGCTTTTGGTTGACTTCTGGGGAAAACATCTTTTAAAGGATTGAATGAAGGGTCCAGCAGTTGTTGGGCTTATCTATCCGAAGCATGTAGTATTTCGCGAGATTTTGATGTAACATTTACTGCCTGTCTGGCTATAAAATCAAAATGAGATAGCTAAAGACAGCGTGCGAGTAATCTACATGAATAACATTTTTACTGGTGTTGGTGCTTGCTACAGGGCAGATAACTTAAAACTTGCAAAGCTAAGCCATATTTTGAAGGATGATAACACCCACATTTACAATACAGTGCAAATGTTGCAAATCTGTTTCCATGATATGGGTAATGTTATTGGGATGTGCATGGAATGTTTATCAGAATGTCAAGGTAGCTAAAATTAGAATTAGAATGCTGTTTTGATACATAACAATTTTGTTTGAAAACCAGTGTAATTATGCATAGCATTGTACGACTTGATAATAATTTATAATTCAATTATTTGAATAGAAATCATGATAAATGAAAGAAAGACATCACAAGATTAACCTGTTGCAAACAAAAGGTAATTATCAACATATTGCAAACAAAAGGTAATTTAACCACTTCATTATAGTATTTGTACCGGCGGATATAATGTTTAACGTCTATGTTAAATGATCCAGTGCTCTCTCTAAACTAAAGTGTATAAAGAAGGATTGTTTAAAACAGAAAATGAATTTTTTTTTTCCAATTTTTTTGGGAAACTCTCAGATTCAATTATGGCACCTAATATAAAAGGGAGATACCTAAAAATTCGATGATTTGGACCGGACAGCTTGGAATCTGGCATTTTTTTATTTTGCAAAATTGGAATGTAACTATTTTAATTTTAATGGTAGAAATGGATTCAGCACCCTCAAAATCCTCAAGCCACCCAAAATTCCAAAACTTGGCAACTGTAACCTGGATTTATAAAAATTCCGGCCGGATTTTGTCAAAATCGTGCTGGAAAATCAGCCTATACAGTCCCAAATCCTAGAATTTTTAGACTATACGATATAAAAGTGGGTGTTGTAGATTAGCATGGCTGGCTTCGAGGAAATCAAACTAGGGAGCTACACTGTGTCGAAGTATTGGCAATGGCATCAACTTTTGGGCCAACCTTTCGCTGAAATGATGTTATTTTCTACTTGAAACCAGAAGAGGTCAAAAGGACTTGAAAACTAAATAAGTAAAAATTATCAAAGCATACGTTGAAATATCAGTTGGCTCATTCTAACTATTCAAATGCAACAGCAAGGAGAAGATTGCTGGAGTCATCTGAGTAGAAAAATGCATAATAAACACCTCCCTGCAGGTGACACGTAGAAGCTGCCATGTAAAATTAGCTGCCAAACAACCACCTAATAAACATTTACATGACATTCTGCCTTCTATGTTCAAGTCCTTTGCATTTTTAAGTCTTGTCATTATAATTTTAAGATGCGAAATAGGAGATTAATAAGATGTTGGATCCAAGTTTGATCTTTATAGTAAAGGAGTCCTAATTGGGACGATAGGGATGAGCAGATTCCCGCCGTGCTATGGGCGCATCAGACTATCTACAAGACGTTTACAAAGCACACAGCCCTCAATTTCGTATATTGAATGGAAAGAGTGATGGCGTTGGAATATTTCATACCGAATCTCCAAATTGCCATAGCCTCACAAATGTTTGAAGCACAACTAATAAACGTTCACATGACCTTCTGCCTTCTATGTTCAAGTCCTCTGTGTTTTTAAGTCTTGTCATTTTAATTTTTTTAAGACATCTTGAGCAAAGCGAAACATTCCAATTCAATAATTTTAATGAGAATGAGTAAATAGAAGTATTATGTGGCAATACAACGAATTGTTTTCCGAAGTGGGCACATGAAATTTTCTCTTATTTTCTCGATGGACCATGTTCTCATGTTTTCTCCATACGGTGTTTTAATGTTTATGTCAATGTTTTAATATTTTCTTTATATCACGGTTATGTGTTTGGTTTAATGTTTTGTTTATTTACACCATGATTTAATATTTATGATATTTATTGTCTTTTGACATGGCTTAATGATAAGTCTTGCCATTTTAAATTTTTAAGACATGTTGAGCAAAATGAAACATTCCAATTCAATAACTTTAATGAGAATGAGTAAATAGAAGTATTATGCAGCAATACAACAAATTATTTTCCTAAGTGGGTATATGGAATTTTCTCTTATTTTCTTTATGGACCATATTCTCATGATTTCTCTATACCATGTTTTAATGTTTATGTGAATGTTTTAATATTTTCTTTATATCATGGTTGTGTGATTGGTTTAATGATTTGTTTATTTACAAGTGTTTTAATGTTTATGATATTTATTGTCTTTTGACATTGATTAATGATAAGTTAAACTTTTTACCATGTTTTAATGTATTTGCGAATGTTTTAATATTTTCTTGATATCATGGTTATGTGATTGGTTTAATGTTTTGTTTATTTACACCATGTTTTAATGTTTATGATATTTATTGTCTTTTGACATGGATTAATGATAAGTTAAACTTTTTTACCATGTTTTAATGTATTTGTGAATGTTTTAATATTTTCTTTATATCACGGTTATGTGATTGGTTTAATGTTTTGTTTATTTACACCTTGTTTTAATGTTTATGATATTTATTGTCTTTTGACATGGCTTAATGATAAGTTAAACTTTATCATCAAAATTTGAAAATTTTAGTGGTTTGATGATTCATCTCGAAATATATGGGGTGGTGTATATCCTATCAAATTAATGTAATAAATCAAACACTAATAATTTACAATGCCAATGTAACTCTATACATTTATTCATTTTAGACGTTGTCAATATAGACTCCTTGGAAATTTTATGTTCCTAATGTTGTTCTTGTGTGATATATAGGTCTAAAACCTTTTCGACATAATCAATTTTTT
>LPNX011041432.1:2842-21042 GCA_001517045.1 Pseudotsuga menziesii | reverse complement strand
GGGGGGGGGGGGGAGGGGTGGACATAAAATAATCAAAGTATTGGTATAATTGAAAAATAAGAACTCATTGTAGTATTTAAAAATGTGGATGCATTGTGCTTCACTAAAACGCGCTCCCATTTTGCTTCACTAAAACGTGCTCCCATTTTGCTTCAATAAAATGCACTCCCATTTTACTTCAATAAAATGCGCTCCCATTGTTTTTAAATTCAAAAATGTATTCCCTCCAAATGATAAGGCCAAACCTCCACCCATGCTTGCATGGAATTCTTATGCCTATGTGTCTGCTTTGGACTTTGCTTTGGATTCAATATGCCTATGCCTTCAAGTATGATAAACCATGGCTAATTCAACATTATATCCAAAATTTCAATATGCTCGTGTTTAGAAGTTGGTTACAGTATGTTGCACACCTCCATTTTTTATGAAATTTTAGAAACATATATGTTTTTTTTTGCAGATTCCAAATATGTAAATTTTAACAAGAATACATAATTGTTTCTATTTTTTTCTTATTTATCTTTTGTCATCACTCCTCAACTCAAAAAAACACACTGTTAGTGTTTCATCCATATCTCTTTCATTTCTCAACCATTTAAAAAAAAATTGTGTGGTGCACTAAAGAACACCGACCTCTACATGCTATAAAAAACCTATTTCCAAATAATTGCATTAATACATTCAAATGTTGCACCCACAATTGACTTACCATTTTCAAGGTTTGATCTCTTAGATAATTAAAATAAAAACTACAAATATTATTTTTATTATTGGAAAAATATTCATGCACTATTACTATATGTTCTCTATATGTATACCAGTTTTCATAATTGTATTCCATCATTTAGTCACTCAGAGGCTGCACCCACAAAAACATATACCTTATAATTTGTCCCAAAAATAAAAAGTGCCGGTTAAAAAAATATAAATTTAGATAGTTAACAACATTTTTGATAGAAAAAATTATATATTTGGAAACGTCATTCAATTTCCTACATTTCTTGTTTTTTACTCATCATAAGATTCGTTGTGTAAGTGTCTCAAAATATCCATGCAAGTTGATGGATGACTTTTTTTCAGTTTTCTATTGCATCTAACGTGTCCAAAGAAACCCTCAACTTTGTGCACTCACCCTACTACAGGGACATGAGATCGTTATTAGTTGTTCTCTTCTTATGCAGGAAAGACTTAGCGAATGATGGATTTCCTAAGGGATTGTTTATTAGAGAATGGGGATGCCTAATCCTATAGGGTGAGTGACTACAAAGAAGGCACGACTTGAATGAATCTTCTATGAGCGATTTATGAGGTCCTTGGAGTCTGGTGGCCCTCTATTTTGACATGTTTTATCTATACATCAAATCCAAAATTTAAGTCTTTTACATGAACTTTCTCCTATGTATCGTTATTTAGACATCATTTGCATGGGTTTAAAGGTTTTTCAATGAAGATTCATCACAAGGTATCATCTTATCATTATTTCATTTTATTTGTTCATTTTTAAATATAAGTTTAAAGATTATATATACTAATGAATTACTTGGGGTTTATCTTTTTTATTACTTTGCAAACTTCTGTCACTAATCTAGTACTTAACATTGCACTCGATCCGGTACCCATATTTGCACCAATCCGGTACTCAATCTGGCACCTCAGCTAGCGCGGTCAATAAAGTGACAAATATTTGGAGACAAGGAAAACTCAAATTAGGGTGTATTTGTGACTTGGTCATATGATACCCATGGAGACTGACAGCTGAAGCAATTGTTATTCGAATCAGTAAAGAAGTTGCGACCCTGCTCTCGGTATGAAGATAATAGCTGGAGATGTGGGAGAATCCACTCAATTTAGAATGTATTTGTTTATAGGTAGGCCTCTATTGTGCCTGTTATCTATTAGTTGTTTATGACTATTTGAAGGGTCGACCCTTTCAGTGGTCGACCTATATGATATAGTCTATATATATTTGATAGTAGTTTTAATAGAGACATGGAGATGAAAAACTATTATGTGATACATTATTCCAATTGATAATTAAATATATTTTTAAGCTTTTATTCATTTCCTGGGCAATGTTTGGAGGAGGGCCCACCTTCACACGGTGTTAATACTTTGCTTGTGAATAGCGTCATTTGCATAGACTGTTGTAAGAATTTCTTTTTATGCATAATCATTATTATTGATTTGCGTTTTGTTATTTAGGGTTTTCATAAACTAAAGCATTTTGAACATATTGAAGAATAAACACTATAGATTTGATGTAATCTTTCCTTTACGCTTGGTTTACATTAATATCAAATTTTTGCGTTGGAAATTTAGATTGTTAAGTTCATTTTGAAATCTTAGATCTGTGTAGAGTAAAGAAAATAGCTTGGAGTATTTTCTTGGTAACTGAGGCATGCTACAGGAATGGTTTGCACATCGTATATAATTCTGTCCAGAAAATAAGTTTGGAATTGTTCGATATTACAACATTCAAATATTTCATTTTTAGTACTTAGATCAAGTTTTTTTAGATAGATTGAAATGATTGCTAAATGAGATAGAAATTATGGATTCCATTTTGAGCAACATTCATTGATTTAAATATTCCCAATTTACTTGAGTTAAACAGTAAAAAGGTAGTGTTTGATGATAGAAGGAATCAGTGTTGATTTATGTGTTTTGATTTAATTTCCAGTTCGAGGTTTGAGGATGATTGCATGTTTTTAGTTCACAGATATTTTATAGAATCTATGATCATTGTTATATTAGATTGAAAGGATTTTTAGTTCTGTGTTGATTAAGAAAACAAAAGGTAGTTAGATTTGTCTCTTCACTAATTGGATAGCGTACTCTGGAAGATTAGGCCATTTCTAGTTTTGATGATTTCAGTCCATTATCAATCTTGCTTTCTAGGGTTATAAAATAGAGTAACACTATTAGAAAACAATTATGTTTTCTTTGAAACATTCTTTTTCTCTGCTATCATACAATAAATGATTGGATGTTTTTTCTGTAAAATAGACTAGATATACATACACTTTATTTTTTTATACTTTCTAAGCAAGAAATAAAATAACATAGCACAGATTGTCCATTTGTTGGAAGCAATCAGAATTTAATTTATTATTTTTTTATGAAATTATCATATGAGCTTAGATTAGTTCATCTTACCTAGCAAAAATAGTGTAACAACTCAAATTTTACTAACCTCAGTTGAGAATTCAATTAAAGGTGATATCTTTTACCCAACATTTTTGGCGTCGTTGCCAAGGAGTTGTTGGAAGGTAAGATATTATTTTGTTTTTATTAATATGGTAGTTTTTTTTAGTGTGATTAGTTTCTATAGGAGGAGGAGAAGGAATGATAAGACGAGAGGAAAGAACCTACGCATCTCTTATAACATGTTCTTTCAAATCCATTTGTAGTTTAAGTATTTTTGGTTTGATTTGGTAGATAGAGGAGTTATTAATCATAACTTTGTCATTGTGGGAGAAACCCGCCAAAAACGCCTCGTCAATAGGGGTTCTCACTCTATCAATGCCCAACCAACACAATCTCCCTGAGCACTGACCCAGACAAGTTTTACCCTACCCAGCAATGTCCATGGCGCAGACGAAGTCTCACCCGAGATGTTCAAGGGAGAGCTATCGGAACCGAGTTTCTGGCAGTGGGGAAGGAGGATATGGGGATCCAACAGGAAGAAACCATAACTACCAGATGTAGAAATTTGCAGTCGAATTTAAACCATTACCGAACCGTTTGCAGAGTGTATTTGGAACTATGCATTCATTATAGATTCATCTCCATAGCATCATACAGTTGTCATGATATCGCTAATAATGTAGCATTGTTCATAAAAATATCAAATCATAGGGCAACATAAAGTAGCAGACTTTAAAACAGATCGCATCAATATAACAGAAAGAGACTAAATCATAGCAACATCATAACAAGACAGGTCGCAACATCATAACAAATTAGATCGTAGCAGTGATAACAGACAAGACTTGGGCAACAACTATCATATCATATTAATCTTGTGCAAAAAGGATCCAAATTACACAATTATTCTCCAAAATTGGAGACTGCATACATCAGAAAAAACCCAGATAAGTCGCAGATATACAGGAAGTTCTTCAAAATCCAGATCGCACTAGACCTTATGCCACAATTATCCTATGATGCAATTCTCCTATGATGATCATGATCCTCCTTTTTTCTCCATCTACTTGCAAAAATAGATCTATAAATAGGATTGCACCATTACATTGAGGGTCCACTTCTAACTAGCTTATAACTGCTAATGACCTATTACAACAAAACTTGGTCAAATAACATATAAAATATTCAAAGCGGTTATTCTTCCGCCCATCGCGCTAATCTAGCCTTGCATGGTACCGCATGAGCTTGCATAGCTGCCACAATGTTGCGCAACTCACTTACCAAAACCCCTTCCAATAGGTCCCCAACACAGGCTTGTGGCTCGTCCCTGAGCCACGTCAGGTTGACAGGGTATGTGCCGATGTCCGCACCTTGAAATCTTCAAATTGTTGCATGATCTCATGAACCTGAAGCTGGACTTTGTCGATAGTACTCTACAGTTAGTCATAGCCTAATGCACTGGTTGCTCTTTTCTGGCCTTACTATTGAACATTTTCCTATGCTCTTGTATTTCCTACAGTGTGGCGACTTCTTTAATAGCCATCTATCCACCGATTTCCTGAAATTCATCAAGCTAAGTGTGATGCTTTTGTTGGAGTTCCTGCACATAGGTGTCTCTCTGCTGTAAATCCTTCAGTTCCTCGGCCCATGTGATCTGTACCATCAGTGGAATAGCCCTTATTTATGTCTTCAAGGTCGTCACTTGACCTTCGGCTTCTTGCACTTGCGCAGTCAGTTAATCAAGCTACCCATCCTGGACAACGCTCTGCCAAAAATACGTTGTCACCTCCATAATGGTTTTGGCCTCTTTCGCCATGCTTTCAAACTAAGTTGTGATGTATTCAATGGAGTCTTTCTTTTTCACAACCTGCTCTAGCAGTGTCATAGGTTGTACCAGGGCATTGAGCATCAGGTTGGTATCCTGAAGCTGAACAATAGTTTTCCCCAATCGCTTGGCCTTTTCGACTGGGGTGAGCTCAGTTGTGTTCTCAAAAATGTGTTGGCATGCTTTAGTAAGAGCTTGCTTGACTTCACCACACCTAGCACACATCTTCTCCTATTCAATGATCAAGTGGTCTTGCACCTTTTTCAGTTTCTTAATCTCTTTAGAATCCTTTCAGTGCATCTCATCCCTTGTCGTCTTCAAGGCATCGATCTATCGAACTTTTTCTTCTGCCAGCTACACCCAGACCTGATGTAGCTCATATGCTTGTTTCTGTAGCTTCTCTACAATGCTCTATGACATGACATAGCCCTTAGTTAGTTCTTTTTGTCATTCCACCAATTCCAAGGCAGCAACATGCTACAACTCCACTAACACCATAGCAGACAACTTGTTTAGGTCCAAACCCACACTCTGGATCGGTCACAACAATTGGTGAACTTCCTCATTTCTTGCGTCGATTGCAGTCGGGGGAACTTGCACATTCCTAGCCTAGGGCTTAGTGCTAATCGATGGGATGTCCTACATCATAGGTCACATGGATGTCTGCCTAGAAAAAATACCAAAAATTGAATATAATCAATCTCTTACCACACTGAATTATTCATGGTTTGACTCTTGGATCACCTTTGTCACATCCATGGATGAGTCAATGTCTTCTTTGATTAGCCGCTGCAGTTGGTCCTCCATCCCTGACCTGGTACCATTTCCCGCCTCATATTCTTGGCGCCATTTGGTGTGAGTATCCTCCCACATGCATTGTGATGCATCCTCAGGGTTTGTTGATGACTTGTTGTCAGAGTTGTGAGTGCTCGACTCCTTCTGGGAAGGCTCTTCTGGGGCATCCGGTGGTGTCTCTTTAGACAATTCCTCCTAACTCACTGGGTTTCACCACTCCATCGACCACTCTTGGACAATGGCATCCAATTCTTCTGTCATGACCTTGTAAGGAAAAGGTAGCCACTGCCATTCGGGGTCTCACCACACCTGAATGTAGATAGAGTGGGGCCCAATGGAAAACCGAAGGATCTGCTAATACTTGGTCGCGATATAAGGAGAGACTCGAGGAATGACAATGACTATGGCTTGTAATGTTCCCAATAAACCCAAAATTGAATGGCACATTTCACCTGTCGACTTGGCTCTTCAACCCACCATAAGTTCTGATACCTTGCACCTCAACACACCTTTGTCGCATCAACTGTCATTGGTTGATAGTCTTCCAGTTCCATCCAGGAAACTAGCGCAATAAGGATCAAAAACCAATTATATGAAAATGACCGCCCAGTCTTAGCAGCAAGCACGTCTTCTAGCAACTGATTCAGCAAAAACAACGACCAATTCATTTGCACCCCCTCATCAAAATTCTAGGCACAGGAGACAACATTTGAATAGCATTGGACTGGTCAGTTTCCTCGAACGACCTTTCTCGGAAGAATCCTTGCGCCGATGTGCACCACTTTTGATTTAATGCTATCGATGCGATAAGCTCGAACATCAAACTGTAAGCCAAAGCACTCCTTTAGCTTCTTGGAAATCCTTTTGTTAGTATCCCTCCCGTGGATATACTACGCCAGATCTTCCCCAGCCTTTGGCAAGCCTGTGATGCTTGCCATTAAATCTACCATAACAGGGATTGACATATTCAACCAAAGCGCCCCTCCATGAAAACAAGCCAACAATTTCTTTAAACATGCATGGGATTCATTCAATTTCCCAAAATGAGGCATATTGACGAGCCCCAACGATCCAGATTGATCTAACCCACTCGCCCAAAGTTGAGGAATCCGTTGAATTTGGGCACCAGGCCCTATCAGGATTGACTCATAGGGCCCATCCCTGACATCTTTGAGAAATAGCAAGTCGTGGTCTTCAAATTTCAACCTGATCAATGGAGGGATGATTTCAATGGAGCACGTCATCCCTTTCGACAGTGACGATAATTTTGGTGGATACTTCTATTTTTTTTACGGCTGCCTCAGCTTGGCTCCCAGATGCGTAGGAGCAACATATCCCAAAATGTCATGAACAGAGACATCCCAAGGTGCCGTGGACTCAACATCTCCCGATCTCGATGGCTTGGTTTACGCAGTTCCTTCTCCTTGCACTCTCGTCGACGTGCAATTTTTCCTCTTCTGTGGTGGCGTGGGACTAGGCCTATTAACCTACTGCTTCTGCTTAGGAATAGACGATGAGATGACTGGCATGCTAATAATTTCTTCTTCAACAACCATGGGCTGAATAGGGGAGTTGCATTCGCTTGAAATATCAATGCGATCAAGGTCGCTCAGCATGCCTCACTCCTCAAACCTTAAAATGCACTTGACAGCTCTAACCTGCAACACTACAACTCACTCAACAACTCACACCACACTACACAATTCTACCTCTTCTTCACACTCTGCTTGCTCAACTAAGCAATGCCATCCTTACGCATCCCATGCACTTTTTATATCCACCTCCAACTCAAAGATCATTATTTCCAAATCTATTATCACCATGATTACTAAATCTGGTATTAATGAAGCCAAATCCACCGGTAATCTTACTCCTCTAATGGTCGGATAACTCATTAATGTGGGTCACTTCAACAAGCTCTGCTAGCTAACTATTTTAACTACCTGCATTTATTACTTGATTTGACCAACCCACAGCCCTGCAACTATCGCATGTGGTTGACTAGTCATCACTACAAACTTTAACCTTGCGCAGCCTCACCCCCAGGGCTTGCCTTGCTTCTCTAAACTAAAATATTCATTTTTTTAAATTTTTTTTTACAGCGCCTCAAGTAGTGCACATTGTCAACCCTAAACTATAGGGATTCAAGCAACTCCCATTGACAGGCATTGTTAATATTGCGCCATCTAATTGCTAAAATTGAACTACACCGCCAAAAGTAATGGAATGGACAAGATACAGACCTAACCAGTGCATTTGTAACTTACCTGGATGCTTGATGAACTTACTGTTGTATAACAACACCAAATATCCTTTCACAAACTATTTTTTCTTAATGTGGTGATCATGCCATGCCTTCTGTCGATCCTTCGCAACACCTTCGCAACGTGTTGGTGGAAGCCAGCAATAAAGTGGTCTTCTTCAAGCTGAACCAGTTGCACAATGTGTTCTCTTAATGCTTTTGCATCATCCATGCCCATCGCCGCGACAATGCACAAACTAGGAACACTATACTCCATGGGCATGACTGCCTCTTGCCCATAGACCAGCTTAAATGGTGTCTTTCTAGTTAGCCATTTACAAGTAGTGCGATAGGCCCATAGAACTGCTGGAATTTTTAGGTCCCAATCATCGTGGTTAGCATTACATACCTTAGTCAACGCTGTTTCCAAGATTTTGTTGAATTCTTCAACGGTCCCATTCACTTGTGGATGGTATGGTGTACTCCTCTTATGTTGCACCTGAAACTCCTCAGTTAGCTCTTTCACAGTCTGGTTGACGAAGTGAATTCCCTAGTCACTCATCAAGATCCTCAGACACCCAAACCATGTCACAATGTTTTCAAAGATGAACCTCGATGTTGTCGCAGTGGTACAATCCACAACTAGTGTAGCTTCCTCCCACCTAATCAGATATGCGGTTGCAATAATGATGTATCAGGCACCAGTCTACTTCCCTGGTGGATTAATAGGACCCACACAATCCACAACCCATTTATCAAATGGTTTCAAAGTCACCTACGGTACCTGCGACATCTCATCCCACCGCAATGGTTTACCGACATGCTGGTAGAGGTCACATCACCTTGCATAGTCTGTGGCATCGTTATGCAACGTAGGACACCATAGTCTCGCGCGTATCACCTTCCGCACAGTATCCCATCCTCCATAGTGGACTCTCGTAATTCCTACATGTGCTTCTTTAAGAATGGGACCCTGCTCATGTGGTAAAATACACCGTCACAAGATTTCATCCGGTCCAAGCTTATATAAATGTCCAACAATTAATTGAAAATTAGAAGCCTTTACTACCAAATGCTTCTTTTGGCTAGTCAACATGTCCTTCGGGGCAACACTAGTGGCCAAAAATGGATTAATTGGTGTATAGTGATCATCTACGATGTCAACATGGAACAATTGCGCATTTGGAAATCTATCATCAATATTGATTGGTTCTTCACCATTCTCAACACAAGAAAGATGATCCAAGTCAACATTTAATTGCTCTGGATTCACAACTATTTCAAAATCAAACTCCTAGAAGAGTAACAGCGATCGACAGATATTTCCCCCCAACACAGGCTTATTGACCAGGTATTACAAAGAAAAATGATCAATGAACATCTTGAAACGGTCTGCCCAACAAGTAGTCCCGAAACTTTTGCAATGCATAAACCATTGCCAAGCCTTCCCTTTCCATTGTTGTATAATTTCATTCAGCAAAAGACAAATTTCTAATCGCATATGCGATTGGGTGATCCAGGTCACCCTCACCTGGTTGCATAAGAATGACCCCTAGCATGATAGAAGAAGCGTCGACGTGCACATGGAACTCCTTATCCCAATCAGGAAAAATCAGTATGGGTGCACATGCCATATTGGCTTTCAAATTGTCAAAACTTTCTTGACATTCCTGAGTCCATTCATAGGCTGTATCCTTCTTTAGTAGTTTCTCCATGGGGGCAGTAATTGCAGCATATCCTTTGATAATCTTGCGATAGTATCCGGTGTGACCTAGTGTGGCCCAAAGCATTTTGACATTAGTCAATGGTGGTAAACTAAGGAATAGCGCTATCTTCCCTGGATCGACCAACAGACCTTGCAGACTATGTGCCCCAGTAGCATGCCAAATGGTGCACAAAAAATACACTTTTTAGAGTTTAAGGCGATCGGATGCTGGCGACACCTTTCCAGCATCAGTCGTAGGTTGTCCATATGGTCCCGAATTAGTCCATAGATAGTCCACTCATCCATATACACCTGTAGGAACTTTTGAATTAAATTTTTAAATACAGCGACAACTACGCGAGATAATACAGCTGGTGCATTCTTCAGCCCAAACAGCATGATTGTATTTTGAAAACAGCCCCACTCAGTGACAAACATAGTCTTATGGCGATCCTCCTTCGCAATACAGATCTAGTGGTATCCCGAGAAGCCATCAGTGAAAGAATATATCTCCTGGCCACCTACGCCTTCAAGAACTTCATCTGTAAAAGGGACTAGGAACAGATCATGTACACATGCATCATTCAACTTCCTTAGGTCAACGCAAATGCAAATTTCTCCTATTTTTTTATCCTAGACCACCATAGGACTTATCCACTCAGATTCTTCTACAGGCTCGATGATCCTAGCATCAAGCATCCGGTCAATCTCAACCTTCACAGAGTCCTTGTATTGTGGAATCAGTCGATACGACCTCTGTCGCACCCATTTGGCATCTGGTTTTAACATGATTTTCATCTCCCCCAGGTGTCCTAAAATTCCCTTCATCTCTAAAAACCGTGTCAGAAAAAGGTCCTGAAAATCATGTAGCAGGTCTGTGATATTGGCCATGGTCTCCTCATTCTAGTAGTCTCCAAGATTGGAAAATTTTGGGCTCTCTGCCAACCCAATGTTGAATTTTCAGATCCTCAGTGGTTGACTCATTGATTCCATCGGTATGTTGGGGGATACAACATCATGGCTTCTTTCAGACTCTAGAATATTAACATTCTACAACTCATCGCCATCTTCAAGTTCCCTAGACAAGTTGTAGCAGCTCATCATGGATTGGATTGAACAATGCACATGTGGATCAACGAGATAGGCGACGGGGATGACCTTAAGTACGACATCGCAGATTATTTGTAAATCATTGCATACCTATGGGTTGATGTCCTGAAAACTAAACGTCTACGCAAAACAAACAGACAACTCCTCCCAAGTGGTGATAGTATTGCATTATCAGTTGGTTCTGTACTTGGAACGTAGGCTGATTCTGATTCTACACATTTTGTAAATGAGGAATATTTCTATCCTACCACTTTGCAATCAACTGAGGGCAGCTTTCAACATTATGATCACTCACTGCACAGTATGTGCACTACACATGAGGGAACTCCATATGATAATGCCCAAATACCCCACAGGTGTAACACTAGATTGATTCACGATCTCGTCCTCCTTCTCGACCTCTGAACCCTCCCCGGCATCCTCCTCATCCTCCTCCTTACTGAAACTGGAGTTGGTCCATCTGTTGATGCGGTGGGTTTGGTTGTTGTTGGACATAGTGCACGGCTTGAACCTATTGTGGTTGATTATACTGTAGTCGTGGTGCCTGGTTATACTGTGGTTGTACCACCATTTGTGGTGGAGATGCAAACTGCGGCTGTGATATAAACTGTTGCTACGGTTGTGTAGGTACAAGCTGCAACAGAGGTAGTGGTGTATACGGCACTTGTGCTACTAGTTGCACTACTTGTGGTTGTGCTTGCGTTGTCCGGGGGTCCTCACCTTTCACAAAGTATGAATCATACATCCTTTCCTGGAGCAAATCATAAGCTCGGTAGTTTTTATCATCATGTCCGACTGATCAAAAAAATGTACAGTACAAATTTTCTGCCTTGGTAACCATCTTCTGCATGTAATCACAGTTCTCATGTTGATTCCCATAGACCTGACATACGTGACACCATGGTACACCAGAACAGCTCAATGGATTTGGGGCTCCTGACAGCAAATAATTCTGAAACGTCAGATAGGTGTCCTTGGTATGTATGTTTGCATGGAAATGGATGCACCAAATATCATCACTATCTTCCTCAGCCTTTTTGATATCTTGCAGTTGGAGCATCAAATTGGCCAACTGTGCTTGAATCTGGTTCATTCGGACCGTAGATTCTCCTATAGGAAATGCCTCCAATTTCATCGCGGTCTCCAGAGCCTCGTTCTATGTCACAATATTTTGCTACATTAGGAGTTGTCTGATATGTAGGACAAGCATGATGATGAACCATTCCTTGTGCTAACCATCGCTCATATGAAAAACTGACCTAAGCCATCAATGTCTGAAACCACTGATCAAAGTCCCAAATCATCTCATTGGGGAACTTTTTGATCACTTTCAATTCAGTAATATACTGAGCCTCAGAATTTGGCTTCTTAAATTCTTCAAATAACCCCGTTTGGATCTCATCCAATGTCTTTGTGGTACCTCCCTGAGAGATTCGCATGAATCTCATGAACCATTCCCATGCACGACCCATCAAAGTAATGGCCAACTGACTTTTCTTAACGTCATCATCGACAGTTTTTCAGGAAGTCTAGATCGCCTCACATAAGAACTAGTATTGCTCTAGATCATTAGTGCCATTTCCATTGAATATCGATAACTTCATTTCGTTGCCCACCATTCTAGGCCTTCTTCCTTCTCCAGGTGCTCTATTACTAGACTGTTGCTGACATGTCGGGCAAGTCGATGTAGAATGCACATTTCTTCCTTGTGGTGGAGTAGTCCATAGAGGTGTGGGCATGTTACTGCTAGGGTTTGATTCTATCATCCTTCTGGGTGTAGCCTGGGCTTGGTTATCCTTGTCGTCACATAAAGGTCACTTCGTTCCATGTGGTTTTTCTTCATGACAATTCTCTTCGATCGCAGCAGGACCTTCTCTCATCCTCTGCCTCTTCTCTCAAAACCTTTGTCCTCCCCTCGTACAACCACTTGTTTACTTGGAGACCTTCACATTCTCACCATAACTGATGCCCATTTACCCCTTACCTTTTCATGCATTGCCCCCCTTCTGTCACGGTTCCTAAATCCTTCGCACACCAGAGTTCCACTACTCTTGGTCCATCTTTAGAATACCTTTTTCACAGACCAGTTGCTTAATGGACAGCTACATCGACAAAAAGAATCTTCCTCTAGGTCCACTAAAGAACTCCCTTTCTACTTTGCTAAAGGACTTATTGGTGTCTACTGCAAACTTGGTGATGTACCCTTCTAATATACTATCCAACCACACTTCAACTGCCCGCAATTCCTTATTGTTGGTTTCTAGTAACTCCTAGATCAACTCTGGGGTCTAGGATGTTGTCTCTCCTCCTTGAAAGTTTGTCTTCTTCTTAGTGAACTTTGCTAGCCACTCCTGTAAGAGGATAGGAAATTCACAAAAGAACCATTCATGAGGACCATCATGGATATACCTATCCAACCATTGGATCATTGACAACTTCAGATTCTGATTTTCAGCTTCAGCAAACTCTCGTAACTTTAGATCAAACCACCCTTCAATCTCTGGAGGAGTCGGATGTCAACACATATCCTCCTTCTAATAGCAACTAGGTCCCAACAACGGAACCATTTGTTGGAGAAACCCACCAACAAAGACTCGTCGACAGGGGTTCTCACTCTGTTGATTACTAACCAGCGCAATCTCCCTAAGCACCATCCTAGATAGGTTTTACCCTACCAAGCAACATTTGTGGAGAATACGAAGTCTCACCCGAGATGTTCAAGGGAGAGCTGTTGAAACTGAGTTTCCAGCAGTGGGGAAGGAGGATATGGGGATCTGATGGGAAGACACCATAACTGCTAGATCCAGAGCTTTGTAGTCGAATTTAAACCATTCCTAAATCATTTACAGAGTGTATTCATTACTATGCATTCATTATAGATTCATCTCCATAGCATCATACAGTTGTCACGGTATTGCTAATATCGCAACATTGTTCATAAAACATATCAACTCATAGTGCAACAGAAAGTAGCAGACTTTAAAATGGATCGCATCAACATAACAGAAAGAGACTAAATCATAGCAACATCATAATAAGATAGGTCACAACATCATAATAAGATAGGTCACAACATCATAATAGATTAGATCACAGCAGTGATAACAGATAAGGCTTGTGCAACAACTATCGTATCATATTAATCTTTTGCAAAAAGGATCCAAATTACACAATTCTTCTCCAAAACCGAAGACTGCATAAATCAGAAAAAACCTAGATAAGTCACAGATACACAGGAAGTTCTTCAAAAACTAGATCGCACTAGACCTTATGCCACAATTATCCTATGATATGATTTTCCTATGATGATCATGATCCTCTTTTTTTCTCCATCTACTTGCAAAACCAGATCTATAAATAGGCTTGCGCCATTACATTGAAGGTCTACTTCTAACTAACTTATAACCACTAATGACCTATTACAACAAAACTTGGTCAAATAACATATAAAATATTCAAAGCGGTTAGTATTCCTCCCATCGTGCTAATATGGCCTTGCGCAGTACCACGTGAACTTGCGCAGCTGCCGCAACGCTACGCAAGTCACTTACCAAAACCCCTTCCAATAGTCATTCACGGTAGAAATTTTTTATGAGACTTAGGGATAGTAGAGCTAGAGACACCAAAGTTAGTTCTCATAGTTCCCCTATTTTTGGAGAAATAACCCCATCATCATCAAGAAACCCTGGAGAGAGAGACACGAGTAATAAAATAGAAGAAAGAAATACACAGTAAATTGTAGGGAAACAATTGGAAGAAATAATCAAATCAAATTCCATAGGAGAAAATTTTGAATCACCTCAGAAAGATCTGTTAGCAACACTTGAGGCATTTGAGAGTACAAAAATTTCACCTATAAAAGAAGATCCTAGCCTATAAACCATAGTAGATGTGGAGAAAATTAATGCATTATTTGGGAACATATCAGACCCTATAGTTTCTCGGATAGAATGCACCCTAAGTCTACCATAACCAACTAAGGGAAACTTGTTTTTCCAAACTAGGCCTAGAGTAGAGTGGTGGAATATCACATCATCCTCTTTAAGGGAAGGAAAGTTAAGCTATACTTTGTTCGATAACCCATTCACAATGGGATATTGCGAAGAGGAAGTAGAACAAGAAGGGCATACTGAGATAACCTTTGGATTCCCAATTCCGAACCTCATACAAAATGTCAATATGAAGAACATAGCCTTATCCTCATTACCTATCTTTTATGGCAAGCGTACTGAATATCCAAATATGTTTTTATTCAAATTTGACATATTATGTCAAATTTATAACTATCTCCATGATTCCCAAAAACTGAAGTTATTTCCTGCTGCTCTCAAAGATGCTCCACTTCATTGGTTTATGGGATTAGGAGAATTTAGTATAAGGACATGGGATGAAATTATAAATGATTTCCTAAAGAAGTATCAATACTATTGTAGGTCCAAGGATGCCCACCATGATATTTTCAAAATGTAGCAACATGAAGAACAAAGTCTGGAAGACTTTCTAGAGTAGTTTAATTACATTTTATAGAAATCTAAATATAATACCCTCCAAGAAGATATTGTTAGAACACTATTCTTGAAGGGAATTTTGGAAGAGTACATAGAAATTATTAACCTTATGGCTGCAGGTGATATCTATCATAAGTCATTTGAGTAAATATGTGAATTATGTAGAAAATACTCTCGTAGCAAGGATAAAATTGGTAAGTATGTAAGGGATGAAGTTCCTTGAGCCTCTAGGTCAGTAAATACTAGTGGAGTCACCAGAATGGACATAGACAATATTTTGGAAAATTTTAAAACTGATATCTTAGGTACCCTAACCTCTCAATTCGATGCCTTGAAGACTAAGAAGAGGGAAGAAGAAAATGATTATGAAACTTTACACATGTTTTGTCCTAAGTGTAGGAAGAGACATCCTCTTAACATTGTTTCTATTTGTTCTTTATGCACTGAAAAACATCCCACATAAAATGTCCTATATTTCCAAAAATACAAGCTCCGTACAAGATAGGTAATGAAGCAGGTGATCAGTCTTATGCACCGAGAAGGCCATGGCTGTCCGACCGCAAAATCAATATCCAGATCTTGCATACCAAAAGCCATCCTACTATTACCCAATGCAACCTAACTGGAACCCACAGGCTTGGCCAAATTGGTAACCTCAACTTGTACAAAATCAGCCTTGGAAAAAAGGTTGGATAGGACAAGGTTATGGTGTCATACAACCACAAGTACCATCACATGTTCCTTATTAGTATCCATACCCAAAAAATGCTTAGCAGCGTGTTGAGGCCTGGAAAATCGCAGGTGGCAACAGTAAGGGATTCTCCCCAATCAGTGTTCCCAACTAGCCCGCTGACTGTTTGGTATAGGGAATCCGTCCATTTTGCGGTCCAGCTACCATAGGTCAAAGTAACAAACAAAGGCTTTACCGGTTGGGCCCGGCCCACCGAGTTTTTGTATTTTGACTTAAAGGAATGATATGCACGTGCCTAATTAAATGCAGGCTGGTTTAAATGCAGGGGGCGGTCACAAAGTGATGCGCAGGTTCTTACCTCTCGTCTTATGCTCACAAGCAAACAAACCAGATACGAATAGAAATAACTAACTATCTAAACTATCCCTAGGGAGCGAGGCTATCATCTTAACTGAGCAATACAAAATCACATACGGTAAGAAAATTCACAGATAGCTGATACTTTTCCCACAGCACATGAAAACTACAAATATTCAAATAACCAGTTAGCCGATCATTATATAACAACAATTATTACTCATAGTGCCAATGCATCCCAGAAAAGACTGCAGAATAATTAACAAGAACTTAGGTTTAAAAAATCAAATATCCTTACAGCGCATGAAATACAGCTGAACACGAAATAGTTCTTCTTCAGCATTATTCATTAAATAGCATTGGTACATTTCACTTCTTTACTCTTTCCAGTAGACCAAATTGCAGTTCACTTCGCAAAACGAAATAGTTCCTCTTACAAGTCAACAATTACAAAATTTTCTAAGGAAAAAAGCCTTCTTTTCATCGAGCTTCCCATTATTTAAACTACAACTGATTTCCTCTGGGTTCCCTCAACGCGTCTTTTCAATGCCCTTGATGATTCAGTTTCTTTCCTGGTCGTTTCACCTTCTCCATCATTTCCACAGGCGTTTATTTTCTGACAGTAACCGCTAAAAGAAAATGTCCCATCGGCGCCTCGGTCATTCGTTCACGTTGTCCTTTCCGGCCCGATGCTCTGCTTCAGCGATTCATGAGATGATCTCTGCATACAAACTTGGTGAATTATCCATTGAATTCAGACATTAGGCATCCATAATTTTAAAATTATAATGATATATTCACAACGAGCTAGCCTAGTTCATCCGGGTGAGGAACTGCTGAGGCTCGGAACGGCAATGAAAGGTAAATCGGCAGTCGGGCAGTTCTTAGATCGGATGAGACAAGGTTCTTACACCAGATGGGAGAAGGCTCCAGGAGCCGCAACGGCGGAGGAGCGCCAGAAGAGGGGAAGCGGAAGCGCGGGCGTCGTAGGTGATCAGGCGGCGGAGAGAAGTGGATCGGATGACAGACTACTCTGCCACCCGCAACGGCGGACGGAACGCAGGCTACAAAAAGACGACGGAGGCTAAATAAGGCGGAGTTCGGGTGTCGGGTGAAACTCACGTCGAGGCCCGACTTTATCTCCCCAGCCGCAACATCGGGTGAACCGGAACTCTAGGGCAAGCGATTCACAACCCGAATCGGGCGTCGGAGGGAAGTGGATCGGACGGAGACTTTGGTCTAAGAGCCGCAACGGTGAGTGATATAAGACTCCACTTCTTCCAAAAGAGGCTCGATCCAAAGGGAAGAATTAATAGCGCTAAGGCTCAAATGAGGCCAAAAACCAAAATTTCGCTAAGGTAAACCCTCACACTCTTAAAAATGTTAAAATCGATCTCGCGACTCACATTGAACTGAACGCAACCAGCCAACAAGACGGACGCTCAACTTTAAAGCAAAGATACTCAAAGACGCCAAAATTTCAATCTTACATTCAAGTAAATCAAGATAAGGAGGGGTCCCAGAATTTAAGTGAAAAACTGAAGTCGGGGAAAAGGTTGCGGCAGCAACAACTGGCGATTTCCTGGTGAACCTAGATCTCTGGGTGGTCTCTTCCTTGAAAAGCAGACTGTTCTATAACAAATGTATTCCTTGAATTCTTCCAGCTAGATAGATTTCTCAATAACAGAAACGTGTACCTTTATCGTTGATATCAGTCGACTTTGGGCGATGAAATTCAAGATTCTAGAGTCCGGATAACTCTGCTAAGGCCAAAAAATGAGTTCATTATTAATTTTCCTTCAGGTAGCTGGTAACATGGA
>LPNX011041415.1:60642-80498 GCA_001517045.1 Pseudotsuga menziesii | reverse complement strand
AGCTTCATTGTATGGTACATCTTATTAATGTGAAACCAAAGTTTAAGTGAGGGGGTCCACTCGTCTCATGCCAACGTAACTCCAAATGCCAGCGTGAACAACCAAAATGGGTTGACGTCACCACCCTCTCACGCGAGCTCCACATAACCCATGCACATGATATCATACGATTTTATCAAAATTTAAAACCACAAACTAACAAGAAGTGGGGTCCATCCCATCTACATAACTCGCCATATGTGATATCATACCATGGTGGGCGCCTTCACTAATTAGAGAGACTCGCTACCATAACCAAGGCTAGCGTGAGTCTTTCCTTAGGTTGATGTCATCTTTGAATTTGACTTATTACCTTACTTTGAAACCAAACCTTGATTTTATATGAGCTGATGTATAAATCGCTAGTCACATGGGACCCTTGCCATGTCACTCAAATCAATTTTTTAATTGATTTTGACTTTAGTGCCAATTTGACCGGTTTTAGCATTAAAATGCTATTTTATGCACTTTTAGCCCAAATAATGCCTCACGGGTTGCTCCGGCTGCCCGACTGTTGTAGAAAGTGGTCCCATGGGTAAAGTGGACGCTCCGGGTGTGAGAACGAGTGTCCCCATGTTAGAAACGGACTCCGTATCTGACTTTTATTACAATCTGAAGTTTTTTAATTAAACCATTAAAAAATGGCTTAAAAAACGGAAAAATTTATTTTTTGCGGAAATTGATGAAACTCTAGGGGGACCTAGTACATGTCCATACGACTCAATTCGAATGCCTAGGATGGTGAAAAACACCGACACGAAGGCTCTAATAACCTCTCTAGGCCGAAACACCAAGATGACTACCCCAGCTTTGGAGGTGTGAGTGAAAAACTCGGAAATTATTAGTCGTTTGTTCAACAACCAATAATAACCAAGGGAAAAAACACTCTGGGCTAGTCGGCTTGATGCTCAAGTCTGGGAAGCCGAGCCTTTTATAAAAAATTAAATGCTAGGGCATTTTTTACAATTTCCCCAAGGGGGTATGAACATGTGTTACAAAAAATAAAACGACCCTGGAGGCCTGAAAGGACTTCTGAACTCTGAATATGAACAAGTATCTTGTTCATCACTGGCGGCTCACTGAAAGTCTAACTAGGTGCAGCCTAGTCGGTAACAGGTTGGTGTTCGCCTTGGGGCTGGGTTTTGTTATAAAAGCGAGGCCTTCTTCCCCATTTGTGACGGAAGCAAGGAACCTCTGCACATGTAATTTGTTTGTTATCATCTGAATAATATTGAGACTTTGGAGGTCCATTGGTGTTCATGTCACATGGTGAATGGTGTATGCTTATTGAGGTAATCTTGTTTTAATTTGTTTATGCTTGATATCAAATTGGTAATCAATCTAGATTAGAGGGTTCTCTGAAACACATAGGGTAAATATTTGATGTTTCAAGTTATTTACTTACATTTTGGCTTCTTGAGATTCAAGAGTAGCATTGTTTATTAAGTTGTATTCATGCTCTTTGGTTTCCATTGGTTGAATGTACTAGATTTGATCCCTTTTTGTGCAAGTGTGAATAAGTTTCTTTAGGTTGCAACTTTGGAATAAGGGGAAGAGCTAAGTTGCATCGCCCTCTTCTTCAAATCTTAAAGAAACTACAAATTCTTGTGCCTATTAGTACCTTCAAGTCTCAGAAGGATTCAAGCTTGAGCAAATATTTTCTCTTCTTGCTCTCTCAAATCTCGAAACTTTTCCTTGGTTACCTGTTGAAGGAAGTTTTTTTTTTTCATTTTTAAAAGAAAATTTAATCATAAAGATTAGCTTGTTATTTTACTAGATCTACAGCGCATCTAAATCATAGTTATAAGCCTAGATCTAGCAGCTATTACTTAGTAGTTTAAGCCCCAAATTTTTCCAATCTTTCCTAGTACTTGGTAGTGTATTTTTCTTATTATATTATTGCACTAATCTACTAATTTGTAAACTTTTAACTTGCTGGTTTTTAGCAGGTTGAACAAAAAAGAGAGGGATTTGTTGCTGAAATTTTGTGCTTTAAAACTTCCGTAGCATCCGAGATCCAACCCACTTCCCCCTTCTTCATTCTCCTTCTTTTCCTGGCATTTTGTAAGTCGTTTCGCCCAGTATTTGAGGGTCAAAAGGCGGTTCTTTCTTTAAAATTTTAGTATTGTAATAAATCATTAATAAAAGCAAGTGGGATTACGGCTCCCACACCCCTCTTCCCCCATTTGGGGTAAGCCTGTATCTGTCCATTTATTTGCTTTATACCTGCACAATAAACTGTTAGAGTAGAATATGATTTATCAATTATCTGCTTAAATCCCCACAGGGTTCGAGTTTGATCATTTGAACCAGCACACTAAAATCATAGATCTGACTTTAATCTTCGCAAGCCATCTGTTTTAATCATCAGAGTGACATTTCCAATCTTGAATAACCACCCCACTCAGGTATCCTTAATTTGTGGCTCTTCCTTAAATCTAGGGTTTTAGACACTCACCTTACGAATTCTCCGAAAGGAGTTTGATCTGGTGATTTGTCTTGGATCTTTCCTTTCAGGAATGATTCGAGTCTCCCATTTTGTCACTTGGGCTTCTCTAGTGGCATAAAGTAAAGGAATCCTTAACCAGCGTGACAACCATCCTTCTTTTGGGGGTTAGGGTTTCCGTAGGTCACAGATTTGGTTGCCTATCCCCTTTGCCATCCTTTATAGGATTTATCTATTGGGGCAACTACAAGATCCGTTATAACATTTTTGGCGCCATTACCGGGGAGGTAGATGCTTACCTTGGTTCATTATACGTACCTCCGATGTCTGTGAATGGTTTTACTGCTTATATTCATTCGATCACATCCGATTTTAAAATCAACGGTTGCATTTTTAATCATTTAATTCTGCACAATCATTGTTTTGTTTATACCTCTCCTACGACATTATCCGTTGGTGAACATGACAATTCGTTCACCTGGCGACTCCACTAAGAAGCGAACCCATCCCATAAATCATAATGAATTCAGATGTATTTATCAGACGCATGAAGGAATCAACTGAAAGTATAAATGAAGCTAGAAGGCGAATAACGAAAGTGATAAATGGAGGTCAGACTATAGGTATGAGGATGATCTTGAGCATGATTATGGGTATGAATCTGGTTATCACAATCTTTATGATACCCACCAATTTCCTCACTCATGCAATAAAGATTTCCCAACCATCCCAAGCGGACTAGTAAGTAAGCATCAAGTGAATGATCCTTGTAATCCTATTAGGTACCCAACTCAAATAAATAGAGATACTAGGAAACAAGCTAAACCTTCCCCGTTTGACTACTCTGAAATTCCTGGGGCACCTCGTCCTATGCCAAAAGGATACAGTGAAGGGTTTCCTCGTTACTATGCAAATGCAATCGAATCAATTGAAAAACACTTGGATTCCATTTGGTATTATATGGAAGCATATGGTGCAGAGCATGAAGATGTCTATATGCGAGCCCTAGGCGAATCCTTAGGAGGTAATACCAATTTTTGGTTGTATACGTTAGCACCGGGATCCATCATTGGATACATCATGTTCACTAAGTTATTAAGAGAATAATGGTGTAAAACTGGTGATGAATCCATGCAGCCAAATAATGATTGTCTTGTTGAGGATCAATCTGATGAAGATCATCAAGATAACCATAGTGAAATAACTCACGATCTTCTTTATCGAATTGATTCCTCCTCTCCCGATCCATCAGTTGATATGCCTTTGAATGACTCTTTGATGCAAGAGAATAATGATGAGCAAATGTCGACCCTTCAGGACTGTAACTTTGATATTGATATAGAAGGGGAACTCATTAAAATCTGGTCATCATTAGCTCAAGAAGGCACAAATCAAGAGGGAGAACAGAATGATTACTATCAGGAATCATCCATAGTTGATACTCTCATCTGTGAATCCATCGAAGATCCTCATTGCCTGGTTGACGACTATTTTGAATCAAATTTTGATCATATCTCGGAAGAAGATCAATCGCATGGTAATTATGATATGATTGTAAGTGAACATCCTTGTTCTAATGGTATCGACAAAATTCCTTATCCAATCCTTAATCAGGATGTGTCGGTTCAATGTGTGGATACCGAACTTGCTTCAAGTCTTGCAATCATTCCTGGAATTCAATTGAAAGACTTTTTCTCTCATCAAATTCCGAGATCAATTATGCCAAGTCATCTGGGAGAAAATTTTCAATCCGCCCTCTTGTCCCAAATTTTTGAGTCTTCTTGTATGGGTTTGTGTTCTGATCAATCTTTTTTCGAAATCTTCAGTCAAGAGTATAAACATCGTCACATAATTGGAGAAAATGCGCTTCATTTCCTTTCTCAGCCATCTTTGATGAATAATATTTTTCAATTTATAAATCTTTCTTATGGGTGGTTGGAGAAGGTATATAAAGATCAATTTCATATTTTCTCCATTTTTGAACAACAAATGGGCTTGAGATCTCATTCATAAGTTCATTACATTACAACTTGTCCCCATTTGATTCTCCCATTTTTTCTAGAGTGAATAGAATTGAATGTCCTAGTAGGGTAGAGGAGAAAACAAAGAACTGTTTGGTGTGGCTGAATCATGAATCATATTGTCTTCTTCCATCAAGAACGAACTCGCATACCTTTTATGATCCTATCACTATCTTGATGGATGAGTTTCTAGAAAGTCAATTTCAACCTTGGCATGATTTCATTCCACATTGTCCATATCTTTCTTTGAATTTCAAACAAGAAGTTAGAATGGTTTCAATTTTCATTTACATTACTTTTAAACCATCTCTGGCTTGTTGGGTCATTAACTGTAAATAAAGCTCAATGGATTCGTTCAACAAGTGGTTGCATTGGATTTATGATTTTACTTAACACTCGTCTAAATTGGTTAGAGTAGGGTAGGTAGGATGAAATAAAGCTTTTTTGAGCAGTAGTTTGAGATTGTCTTTTGTCTGATTGATGCATGAGTCTTCTATTTTCGGTATTTGTTTTTCTTCTGCATTTAAATTGAGTAGATTAGAATTTACATTTCAGCACTTTACTTCCAGCATTTACTTTTTGTCAGTTTATTTTTACGCACATATTTTTCCCATACATGCTGCTCCGGTTTTTCTTGCTTCCATGTGTATAGGTCATAGGTAAATACTTGGAGAGGAAGCAGAATGCTGGATGCGCTAGGATACGTTGGATTGCTTGTTGCTGATGGTGCTGCGGACCAGAGATCTTTGAGGTTCTCAAGCACTCTCTTCATTAGAGCACTTGTCCCAGTTGGAGCCAGATGTTATCACATATACATTTTCAGCCAGGATTCCATGATGCAGCATACAGACTTGTCTCTTTTTCTATTCCGGGCTACTTTTACATGGGGTATCAGCATGGATCTTTACAGCTTCATTTCTTCAGAGCCTTGTTCTTGATATTTTCCTTGCCAAGACTGAGATTCAGGATTCATTGAGATGATTTTGGTGATGATCTAGTTCATCAGAGCATAGCAGCAGATCAGGAGTTGGTATACACAGTCATAGAGGGGCTTATCAGTTAGAGACAGGTATACATGGTGAGATCAGGTATATTCCATTGGTTTAGTTTTGCTCTGTGGTGTATCTTAAAAGCCTATTAAGATCAGGTATATTCCATTGGTTTAGTTTTGCTTGTCATGTTAGGATGATTATGGTGACCTGTGCTTATATATGTATTGCTTTAACTTATGTTATGATTTATCGAAGAATTCAATGTGAAGACTGTTGCCCATGCCATGCTCAAACAAAGTGTAAACCTTAGTGCTAGGTTGGTTCCATGTCATCTATGCCCATCCATTCAGATTCATTCATCTTTGTTTTTATTCCATGACTCAGACTGATGGAAACTTGCGAGATTGAAGTTCCTTTCCCCACTCTGACCCCTATGCATGTTGGATCCCATGTTGTTTTGTGTCTCGGCTCTAAGTTGTGCAACAAAACTTGCCAAAGCCTTGATCCTTCTAGGCCAGGAGAACCCGCTGGTGTTGGTTCCTAAGCTTAGGTGAGTTGGGTTTTGAAGCCTTGACCTCTTTGGTCAGTTGCCCCCGATGTTTGGTCCTGACTGTGGATATTCCCCCTAGTTGCCCGAGAAGTTGTTAGCTAAAGCCTAAAGCATCATGTCTACCATCATTACATGCATTGTGAGTTATATGCTAATATGAATTATGAAATGCAAGCCTGCAAATGAAATTGCAAACTGTGTCTCTAGACACAAATAAGAAAGGCTATGAAATGAAATTGTAGAAGGCCCAAAATAAAACAGTGGATAAACAAATGCTAAATCTAAAGACTGTTGACCTATTGTTGAAATGCAATGATTAATTCCTCACAGAGCCTAAGGGTTTTGATGTGAGATGGAGTAAGGGACAACTAATTCTAAGTGTCCCCTAGGATCTCTTCACTACAATTTCTTGTGTACTCAACTCAAGGGTCCTAAAAAAGATCCTGACAGAGCTTGTGCTTAGCTTGGATGTGAGTCGTAGACATGATTGTTAAGGTTGAATGGATACTTTTCAGATCAACTCATCCACCTGTGAGACACCACCATTCCCTATTGTTCATCTAACATGCATATGTCACCTTGGTTGAGTGTATTGGTTATCATTCGAATAGATCACTAATTCAAAGTCATTCAAAAGTCATTTCCCCTTGCCTTAGCCTTGTTTTTCCATCCTCAGCCATCTATAGCACATCTTTTATACTTTGTAAGTATGGCATGTACAAGTAGATCTCCAGATGACTAAGATTTTGCAGTAGTAAAGGTATATTTTATTATTATTATTATTGTTGGTCACCATGATTATGAATAACTGACTCAAGTTGGGTTTGATATACATCATTGGAGCATTTCTTACCTTGGATGATTGCAGGATCATATTGGCATGTTATCTCACCTTGATTTTGGGTATTTTGACCAGGTCAACCTAGTTGACCAAGTCAATCACGTTTCCCAAGGTAGTGACTCAAAAATACAACATGGTCTATATTTGTTCGAAACATGCCCATGACCAATACTGCAGTTTCAGTTTTGAGAGTTTGGCCCAGTTCTCTTGAAAAGTGATTATTATCACTTAACTATTGGCTAGATGATCATTTTTTATTCCAGATGGCAGCATGATTGGTTCTCCTAGAGCAGAGTAGTGTTCCAGGGGGTATGAGTAGTCATACTATTCTCCTATGTCTCAAGATCTTACAAAGCAATCAGTTTTCCCCAGTTTGCATCCTAGAGAGAGTTATGGTGGATTTATCAGTTTCTAGAGATTGCACCAGCAAAAAATGAACTAGAAAATCACTGAAAAAGTCGTTTTGGCCTCATGGGCCAAGGAAATGGCTTGGAACTTTGACAAATGATGTTTCTCAGCATCCCAGTCCTCCAGCGGTTTTCAGTCAGCAAATGTCTGGATTATTTATCTATGGCTCAGCTAGTGAGGAAAGCCCGCCAAGGGGCGCCCCCTGTAATTGGCTATTGATGTATTTCATTGTTATATATTATATTATGAAGTTGTAAAGGGCCCTAGTGTGAATTAAGCACTTAGTGACCCCCTCCTATGATGTATCATGTCATATCTTATGTTATGTTGTGACATTTCACTTTAGAGGGGCGTCCTTGAGTAAAGTGCGCCCCCTCTTTGACTTAGTCACTTGATCCATGTACTGATTGATATATTTTGATCTCCACTGTTGATGATGTTATAATCTCAACCGTTGGATGATAAAGTGAGTTAGGGTTTATGTCTCTCTCAAACTATTTAAGAGAGGTGACCCCCCCATTGTAAAGCATGAGCTTTGGCACCAGAATTGAAAAAAAGAGATTTTGTCTAGGACTACACTCTTGTCTACTTGCTTGATGAATGAATGAGTTGATGACTGGCATTGCTTTTCTTCTGCACTAAGATATATCCGACATAGTTTTTGTATCTTTCCTTGTACCCATTTAACTTGCAGGTTGAAGGGGGTGATTGTGAGAGAGGTGCATTGGTGGGGGGACTTGCCCTGTTGCTTGATATCGACAATTGGTTATCAGGGAGTTGTAATTCTTTATGATTTCTTCTTCTTTTACTTTTTTTAGCTTGCATTTCTTGTTTATTTTCCATACTGATTGATTTTCCTTGGTGTGGCAGGCAAATAAGGGCGCTAAGGACACTGGCTGGAGCAACACTTCATCAAAAGCTTGCCCAAAAATCTTATTTGATCTCAAGAAAGGAATTCTTCATCATCCAAGAGGTCATCAACAATGATTCAGGTATGTTTCTCAAGTAAGTTCTCCATCTTTTGATTTTCATGCATTGCCCATCAATAATTTTCACTAAAAAACCCTCATTTAACATTAGGAAAACTCACCGGACCAATTTGCACTGGGAATCTGCAAATTTGGCGATCTGGGTTTTGTGCGGTATACTGAAAAACTCCCTCTCTCTCTCCAAAACGTCTAGCTTGGACTCCTCTACCCGCCTCCAGGAACTGATCTCTGTCTGGGAGAAAACAACCCCCTTCAACAAGTCAGCCATTTTCCCACTATTTTTTGTCCGGTTTCATCTGGGTATTTTTCATTGTCAAATCTTTCATCCCAGCCAGTGTGTAGGAAGCCATAATTGTCAATATCAGCTTCGTCCCGGGGATTTCTCAATTATCTGCTTAAATCCCCCCAGGGTTCGAGTTTGATCATTTGAACCAACACACTAAAATCCTAGATCTGAATTTAATCTTCGTAAGCCATGTGTTTTAATCATTTGAGTGGCATTTCCAATCTCGAATAAGCACTCCACTCAGGTATCCTTAATTTGTGGCTCTTTCTTAAATCTAGGGTTTTAGACACACCTTACAAATTCTCCAAAATGAGTCTGATCTGGTGATTTGTCTTGGATCTTTCCTTTCAGGATTGATCCGGGTCTCCCCCTTTGTCACTTGGGCTTCTCTAGTGGCATAAAGTGAAGGAATCCTTAATCGGCGTGACAACCATCCATCTTTTGGGGATTAGGGTTTCCATAGATCACAACTTTGGTTGCCTGTCCCGTCTTCCATCATGTATAGGATTTATCTATTGGGGCAACTACAAGATCTGTGATAAAAGGTAGCGCAGCTGCAAATGCATATGTGATGACAATACCCTTGGGAACTTAATATTATTTTATAATGCCCTTTAAAATTTAACCCTTGAATAATAAATTAGATATTATTTTTATAATAACCCTTTAAGTTAACTTTTTTTTTTCACTGGAAAAAAAACT
Source organism: Pseudotsuga menziesii (assembly GCA_001517045.1). NCBI lineage: Eukaryota > Viridiplantae > Streptophyta > Pinopsida > Pinales > Pinaceae > Pseudotsuga > Pseudotsuga menziesii. The sequence continues at coordinate 71,224 of LPNX011041415.1, read as the reverse complement.
ATATTTAGTATATAAATATATGTAAAATGATCAGTACACGGAAAACTCTCTAAGAGTTCATAGAGAGAACAAATTCTCAATATATGCAACTGAATAGCCAAAGAGACCAAGACCAGATAGAACAATAGCCATAGACCGGCCAATCATTATCAGAAAGAGAAACCTGGAAACAGGACAAAATCCCCCAGGAGACCCAAAAAATAGACCCAAAATCTGTCGACTAAAACAAGAGCAGTGGAACAGATCGGACAGTGGATAAGAACCTAGCCCGGATCAAAACAAAAAACAAAACAATAGCGCAGGATATACCAGACCATATAAAATCAAAGAGAAATCACCAGGGGCCGGCCAAAATGCATCTTCAAATAAATATCTGCGGTCCTAGAGAATAACTCTTCCCCGCAAGACAAAGTATAAGATCAACAAGATAGTTGATACCAAAAGAATTAAAAAGCTACAGTTGAATGATCTCATCTGTCATCAATACATGATACATCATCAATGAAACATTGACTCTTTATAAAACCCTCACGCTCCATTAATGTAGACTTAGATAGCCTGTCCACATCTTGATTAAATTCTCGGTGTATATGCTGCAATTTGATACCCATGAATTTCGAGATCAAAGACTTTGTCTTATCCATCCAAAAACTCATCACCGCTACCTAAAGAGAGCACTTATTACTAGCCCAATCAATAATGATTTTTGAGTCCCACGCAACTTGAAGATATTCAATGTTTTTATGTTTCTCAAGATAGAGAAGCATCCATAGGGCCGATAATTCAGACCTCGAATTGGTAAAAGCCTCACAATTCCAGCTAATATGATATTGTCTGGAATGATTCACTCAAAGCAGGGCACCTGCTCCACCCTGACACAAATGGGATTGTGAAGCGCCATAAAAAAATCCCCTACCCCAATCCAAGGGGAAGGATGGAGGTACCGAGCATCTAATAGAGCTCCCTTGAAAAGGATTATCTTCCTTATGAAGCTCCTTCAAAGCAGCTTCCCACCAAAAATCGTCGACCAACTCTTTCCATAAAAAATAAGAGAATTTCGAGCCTTCCAAAGCTTCCAACAAAGATAACATGGGAGCTCCACCCAATTGCAGTTTCTTTGATCCAGGACTTGTAGCAGGAAGGGAAGGGAACCGCATTCCAATCCCTAGAGAGGTTAAGGCACCTATAGACACATTGCCACACATCACAAGAGAAAGAGCAGGAGATAAATAGATGATCCACAGATTCTGCCTCATGACCGCACAAAAAGAAAATATTAGGCCCCACAGCACCCCTATTCAAAAGGTTGTCCCAAGTAAGGATATGGTTCCCCAGAGCTAATCATATAAATAATTTAATTTTAAGGGGAACAGACCATTACCAGACAGCCCTATACCACCAGTGGTCTAGCCAAACAAAGTCTGCCATCAAGGTCTCATATGCTAATTTAATGTTCCATTATTAAGGCTACAGTTTAGCGGTTGTAAGTTTCTTACGGATGGTAGATTTTGTCAAGTGACCTACAATTTTTTTTGACTGTGTAATGTATTGTGGATTTCACCCTTGTAATCTGTAACAGGACGTTCTAATGAAATTTCCTTATGTTATATCTTCTTCGATTTCTAGTTGTTTTCGAATTTTGGCAGTGGATTGATTCTCTCTCTTTTTCTTTTTTCAATTAAGACACTTATAAATCTGTGCTTCGAAAAATTTGCAGCAGATATAATCTTTTCTTTTTCTTCAAAAAATCTGAGTTTTAATTGGACAAAGGCTTGTTTGGTCAATGACCTAAGGATCAGAGAAACTCTGTTAATTTTGAGAGGCCAAAGGCCTGGATCAGACAACAATGCTCTGATACCAAATGGAATGAATATTCTTTTTCTCTAACAAACATCCAACATAAGTACGATAGAGAACAATAATCTATAAATGGAGAAATAAATATATATATTGAAAGATAAGATGATATACAATGCCATGGGACAGTGTGCTTAAATAAACATTGATTGGTCACCATGGATGAATAGACATGCCCTTTCAGTAACTATTTCAAATTTTTTTTTTGTTTTTTTGTTTTTTGTTGGCAAAGTGGTGGAACCCCCCTGACTAACAGGGTTGCCATTGGCTAAGTAACCACGAACCAGGGGCATCTAAGCCGTCAAAATCACCCGAGAATCGCACCCAGCCTGGACTGCACCAACCCTTAACATGGTTGGATTTTTTGGTATCCGACAGGATTAGAACCGGCGACCTTTCAGCTTAGGGGGCGTCTTAACCATACCCCGCCACCAACTGTTCTACATCTCGCGGATTATTTCAACTTGTTTTGTTATTAATCACTATTCATTATTTATTTATTAATATAGTGTTTATATATATATATATATATATTATATTAATTACAAAGAGTAATTATGTGCCCGATGTGGAGCTGATGTGGCACTTTAATAAAATAATAAAAATATTAAGTAAATAAAATTTTTACAATGTCGGCCCTAACCAAAGTTCAAAACCAAAGAGATATATATTCCAATTAATTAAAACTAAAAATATTAATGAAAACTTGGATACTTCTTGGCACTTGCTATGCGATCTTGGCGTTGAGCCATCATTAAATTAGGATTTACATACAAGGGATTTGAACACATACTAGAGATTTACATTTTCAACCAGTATAGGTCCATCTTAACTTTGTATCTACCAAGCACCAAGACGGATCAAATTGCTTGAGGTGCAAGTATTTCCTCAAATTTTCCACTTATAAAAAGATTTGCACCTCAAGGGATTTTATCCCTCTCGGTGCTTGGTAGATCCAGAGTTAAGATGGATCTATATTGGTCTATATTCTGTCCAACAGCAGTTGTGAATTGCTGTATTGCTATTCTGAAATATCTGTTTCATTTCTTATAGGATGCATTTATTCTTAACACAAAAACTGTTCAGGAAGGAGGCACACCAATTTTTATTGACCCAGTAAGTCGCTACTCTCATTTTGAAGTTCTCTTTTTTCCTCTACGACTATAGTTTAGTATGTTTAAGATCCTTATAAACAAATTCAGATCTCTATTTTACAGTTTTTTTCTTGGGCCTCTTCAGTTTTCTATTGATAGATGCGTCATGAACTAAGCTATATGATTTTAGGGATCACGAGATGGTAAAACATACGATATTCATTTTTTTCTTGATAACTCAGGGCTTGTAAGATAACCGTATCCAAATAAAAAACCTTTCAAAATCCTTTACTTTTCTGTTTTAATGGTTTTTGACTGTTTAGTATCTTAGTACTAAACTCCGGCCACATCAAAGAGAGGGTGTGAAGTTCATGTTTGAGTGCGTCATGGGCTTGAGGGCCCAGACTTTTACAGGATGCCTTTTGGCCGATGAGATGGGTAAGTTCTTATTTCCAGAAAAAAGGTCTAAATTCACATGCAATAAACTACTGTTTTATTTGATATTGTAATATATTAATTTCCTTGTATTTTTAATGATTGCAATTCAGGACTTGGTAAAACTCTGCAGGTGATAACATTGATATGGACATTACTTCAACAGGTCAGATACCATGGAAGAAGATTGGTTTTTTTCTTTTTGTGCAAGCTACTAAAGAATCCATATTACTGATGACATTTTGATACTTGATCAGGTATCGAAGGTTCGCTCTGAGTTCAAACGAGCTTTAGTTGTATGCCCAACTTCATTGGTGCAGAACTGGGGGAATGAGGTATATTATATGGAAAATTCATTGGTGTAGAGGCTTCCATCGGTTTTTCTTGTTTCATATTGGTTTATTCATGTTTTAATGAAATAAAGTATGGTTAATTTGGTTCTCCTTAGGTTCGAAAGTGGCTTGGATCAGAGAGGCTTAGGGCCCTAGTGGTACATGGAGGAATCCCAGGGAAAGAGGTAAATTTCTATCTGCTGACAAGGGGAGAAAATATTTGAACTTGGCATTTTGTTCTAGCATCATGCTAAGTTTTGACTTGGATTTCAAGATTTTTATGTCGGATATCTTGTCCATTGCAAGTTGCAGGTGAAGCAGCAATATGCTGATTTCAAAAGCAGCAATGTGCATCCTCTCTTAATCACATCTTATGAACTATTAAGGAAATATGCTGATGTAATAGAGTCTGCAAAAACTGGCCTTCTAGTATGTGATGAGGCACACAGACTTAAAAATTGGTTTGTACTTCGCCCCATTATCTTCATTTGATTATGATACCGATTTCACATTGTTATATTGGGGTATGTCTTGACTCTTAAGTAGTCAAAAATTAAAATACGTTTTTGTCGTTAGTGCAGTGCTGGGAACAAGACTATTGATGCACTATTAACATTAAACTGTCCTCGGAGGATTTTATTGGTAAGTTGTAAAGAGGTTTTATGTTGACCATCACATTTACATTTCCTTAAAGTCTAATTCTATCTTGAAAACACTAATGTGTAGCAAATAAAAGTCAGGGTCTTTGATCCTTTTTATTTTTTCTTTTCTTGAAGCAAAGCTTTAGATAGTGTAGTGAGAATGTAGTAGGCCTGATTATGAAAATGTTTTCCAATGCAAACACCATTTAAGTATTATTTACAAAGAGAAACTTTAAGTGTCTATAGATCAGATAACCATTTTTGTGTGAAGGCAGCTTTGATTCTGTTATATGTATACTCTTATTGCCTTCTATCTCTTGTACACTAATATTTGGAGAAGTATCAAGTAGGAGATGTCTAGAATACAACAATGGCCACCGAATTGCCATAACTGATGGCATTTTGATGTGGATTCTTGTATATTACAATTTTGATTATGTCCCTTGCTAAATAATTGGTCTTCAAAGGGTAATAGTTGTTTGTATGTGATTATTTTGTACAATTCTTTATGTTATTGGGCTAGATATTGCAACAAGAAAGGGTAACAATTGTGTTGTCAAAAAATGTGGCTATCTTTGTGTAGGCAGAGGGTAATGACCACCAGACCAGTGAATCCTCAAGACTTTGCCCCAAAGTGTCACGTCGGGCAAAGTCCTTTCTCTTTAGGCTGCCCACATTTACTGAAGGCAGACCCTGACTAGACACGGGAGGTGTCCCCAGTCTTGCTTTCCTAAGTACTTGCCGAGAAACTCAGCTTTCCTAAAGTAGTTATAGAACTGCTTTGGGAGGGAAACAGGGAACCTTTGAGGATTTAGTAAATTTGATAACATGGTACACTTGGGGGATCTCACTCTAAGTAGAAAAGCTAGATATGAACAATATAGCGAGATAACCTTGTTATCACATATACATTTGCAGCTGGGCTACCATGATGCAACATACAGGCTTATCTCTTGTTCTATTCTGAGCTACTTTTCACATGGGGTGTTAGCACGGATAATTACAACTTCAGCCATTCTAGAGCCTTGTTCATCAGATGTTCCTTGCCAGGACTGAGATTCATGAGTCCATTGAGATGCTTTCAGCGATGACCTAGTTCATTTCAGCAGAGAAACAGATCATATATGGTACATGTTATCACACAAAGTGTAGCTACCCACTTGAGATATCCTATCCGGGACGGTAGAGGTAAGGTAGCTAACCAGTGACAGCGCAAGGGATTCATCCACTACATATAAAGGGTAGTTGTCACACCGGACGGGCTCTTGTCGCTTTAGATCAATCCGGAGAATGATTAAGGGGGAGACCCTACTAGCCTAAGAGGGCTAGCGAACCAACTGAAGACACTCCTAGGGTTTGGCAATGGATAAAAGATGAGAGATAATGAGCGGATAAGACTAGATCTATGGAATAAGTGTGGTATAGAAGTTAGGTCCAAGTTGGGGAGGATTAGTAAAGGTAGGAAATAACCCAACTTGATTGAGATCGTACCATAAATAGTTTAAGGAAGTAGATCTAGTGAGATCTAGCCAAATAAATGAAAACCCTAAAGGGACCCACCTAGGGTTTTAGCATAAGTGGACAAAGTGGACCCAAAAGAGTAGCTCATGGTATGAGATGACTAGATCGGGATGCTTGAGTATTGGATCTATGATTTTGAGGCGGGTCCAAGCATACCCATCTAACAGATCTGAAGGAAAGGCCACCCACCCAAGAGGGGCGCCCCCACCTAGAGTGACTAGTGCTAGATGCCAGGGAAAATGGAATCGGATTAACGTGAAACTTGAGATCTAGGGTTTATTCATTAATATCCAAGTGGGTTATGATGGCTGTCATAAAAAATTCACCGGATCTATTAGATCTACAAAACTAGGGTTTTAAAGAAAGAGGGTGTGTTTGACAATTGGATGAAAATAATGAAAACAATACTTACCTTGCAGATCGTACTTGAGAATACTTGCGCCCGCCTTAGATGTCGATGATCCTTTCACTTAGTTACAGTTTCGAGCGAGATCCGACATGCAACGAAGGAAAAATGCCCAAATGAGGAAGTGCGCCCCCTCTTCTCCCCCTGCAAAATCAATCTACCGAAGTCAGAATTGTTCACTGATGAAAAAGATAAGCTATGTACGACATCCACAGAGAAAGATTCAATGCACAAAGTAACAATTGATCACTCCCTGAACATGAGGCGATTTCGCTGAAAGATGATGCGGGTTGCCCTGGCAATCTCCTCCTCCAATTCGCTACTTGCAAAAAGATGGGTACGACCCTCACAAAAAAATAGTATTTGCATACAATATCCACTGAAATGTCCAAGCAAGAGGCATAACAATCACATCCACGACATTCACAAAGCTCCCAAGAGATTTTTGAATTTTTTTTCTTGTATTCAATATTTCCAGAGCCAAAAGTCCATTTACAAATGAGAGAGCATCTCAATATATAGATCTCTTAAGTACATAATACCTAGATCCAAAAATATCAAGGTTCAAGATCATAAGATAAAATCATCCTAATCTACGGCTAAGATTAGTCGGATACATCTCACATGGATCAACTCACAAATAGAGGGGGGTCACATCACTAGAAATGCCTGATGAGGGGCGCACCACATAAAATATGACTAATAACCACAAAGTAGCACATGGTGGGGCTAGGATGTTATGTTATCCTTCACTAGCATGGCCCCATGGCACAATAAATAGGTGTGGTGGCAAATAATATAAAGGAGTGATAAAAATCACTAGGGGATCTCCCTCAACATACATCAAAACACCCTCAAACTGCATAAATCAAGGATGTGTGGATCCCGAGTGAATTGAAGCTGATGCTAGATGATGAATCCTCAGATCAATTCCATGCCATTCCTTTGCCTCAATTGCCCAAATCGATTTCCTCAAAAGCCATTTTTTATTATTAAAATGCTGCCTTGGGAACATAAAAAAACCCATATCTCATCGGGGACCAAAAACTGAAGTCCAATGGCTGCATGGATGGATATGGGACCATGGTAGTATGGTATAGTCGATTGGATGCACCCATAGATTCCATCTAGTGCCTTAGGAGAACTTTTTTTTTTACATTGTGTTTTATTTTCATTTTCCCAAGGAAAACATCAGGAATATCAATGACCAAGACATTCATAGTTATTTTGACATCTGGGTAAGCTGTGTAGGACACAATTGTTAAATTTTCAGCATTAGCATAAACTTTATAAATTTGCAGATAAATATAAATAGATCAGCAGTGCAGTAGAAACACATTTAGCACATTAGCACACATGGACACAATATTTTTCACTGGGGAAACCTTCAAAGGACAAAAACCCCAAAAGTATTAATAGCTCATCTCGTAAATGAGATGGCTTAAGAAATTCTTCAAAAAGTTCCTCAAATCCAGATCTGGATTTTGACCACAGTAACTGTAAAATTCATCAGTAAAAATTAAACTGATAATTTTACCCACAATTTCTAGAATTACAGAAAATTACCAATTTAGGGCTTTCTCAGAAAAACTGATATTTTCTCTCTCCTGCCTAAAAATATCAGACTGCCGAAAACTACCTGAAAATATCAGACTGTCTGAAAACTGCCCAAAAATATCAGCCCGCTGAAAACTGCCCAAAAATATCAGACTATCTGAAAACTGCCTGAAAATATCAGACTGCTGAAAACTACCTGAAAATATTAGACTGCTGAAAATTGCCTGAAAATATCAGACTGTCTGAAAACTACCCAAAAATATCAGCTTGCTGAAAAAGGCCTGAAAATATCAAACTGTCTAAAAACTGCCCAAAAATATCAGCGTGCTGAAAACTGCCCGAAAATATCAGACTGTCTAATAACTGTTTGAAAATATCAGACTGCTGAAAATTGCTCGAAAATATCAGACTGCTGAAATCTGCCCAAAAAATGGAATGCTGAAGATAAGTGTGCAAAAATGCTGAAGATGGACTTTGCTGATAAAACCCTAGCTGAGGATTTGAACATAAGATAGTCTTCTTCTCCCGTGAGAGCAAAAGTTTATGTAACAAATGAGAAGGCTTGATCTTCTTTTATAGTTTTTGTTCACCTCTAAATGGATAAGATTAGGAAAAATAAAAATAATAACATTTTTATTCTTTCCCTAATTTCACTTTCACTTTTAGCAAAAAAGGTACTTTTATTTTTCCTTTGACTTTTATAAGAAGTCCTTCTTTAATTAAGAAAAATAAAAATAATAATATTTTTATTCTTTTCCTAATTTCACTTTCACTTTCACTTTTACCAAAAATGTACTTTTTTTTTTTCCTTTGACTTTTATAAGAAGTCCTTTAATTTTGTTTTCCACCTGTGGTCCTTTTAGGTGGACAAGATTAGGAAAGATAAAAATAATAATATTTTTATTCTTTTCCTAATTTCACTTTCACTATTACCAAAAAGGTACTTTATTATTTTCCTTTGACTTTTGACTTTTGGCCTTTTAGCAAGTGCCCCTGTGGTCATTACCTATGGTACCTTTTTTTTATTTCAAAAGTACATCATCATAAACCAAGAGAGTTACTAATGCTTTTATCTCACACACTGTGTGACACCTAGATCTGGTACTAGGGTAACTTAACCAAGGGTAGTTAATCCTTGGAGAAGCACACCAAGCCCATATATCAAGGGTCAAAGTGCCACACACATGCCCGGACCCAGTCTAGGGCTTACAGTGTTTTCATTCTCCTAGAGAATGGCTACTCAGAACTAAGTTGAGTCTACCAGTCTCAGACTGGTCTACATCGTGGTCCCGGACCAGATGTCTATTTAACACAAGGTTGAGTCTACCCAGGGCAGATCTGGGTTTATATCATGGTCCCAGACCAGATATCTACCATTCAATAGAATGGTCACTCAACATTGGATTGAGTCTTCACCGTGGTCCCAGACCAGGTGGTCCCATTCTCCAAAGAGAAGGGCTCTCGATGCTGCTCAGATAATCAACAGGCCACACTAAGAGGGGGGTGAATCAGTGTGAGAGAAATTATAAACTTTTACCTTCTTTCTATTAGTCATACAGAGCATATCAATTATTATGTCATCAATTGCATAATCAAATCCATCATGAGTCATAAGCACAACATCACATCAAAAGAGACAAGAATATATGGAATTTTGATCTTTATTTATTGTATATGGAAGACAACAATCTTCTCTATTACAATCAGCACCAACTGATGAAAAGAGCACCAACTCTCATAACAGGACCCAACTTGGTTTTCTTAGCTCCAACTAAGAAGGATTTGAGGAGTCCAATCCTCAAGCGCAAGATTCTTTTTGCAACCAATCATATGGCTCTGTTGCGCAACCAACCTCTACTCTGCACGCCAATCTCTGCTCATCACTGTTGCTCAACACTGTTGCTCATCACAGCTACTCATCTTTGTTGCTCGTCACTGCTTCTCATCACTACTGCTCATCTCTGCTTCTCATCACTGTTGATCATCACTACTGCTCATCACTGCTGCTCATCACTGCTACTCATCTTTGCTGCTGCTCATCTGCTGAGTCATCACTATATAGTGATAAGTCATTTCATTGCCACACACTGCTCATGTACATCATTGTACACCTCATCATACACAATTACTGAACAAATAATCCTGCTCTGCTTTCACTGAACATAAGGCATGCATCATCGTGCATCATCATCAGAGGTATGCATCATCGTCATAGGGTATGCATCCTCATCATCAAATATGCATCATCATCATCTTAGTGTGCACCGTGTATGCATCATCAAGTATACATCATAGTGCATAGGAGAGCATCATCACACTTTCCGAAGATCACAAGATGAAGAAACAATAGAAAAACCAAAATAAACTCTAGATCATGTCATCATATAGCCCTTGTAACAAACTTTCCAATGAGCTAAGAATTTTGTAATTCCGATTCCGTATGAGAAAGTTATGCCAATTTTAGTGAAGATGCCCAAAAATTTCTCTGTAAAAACGAACTGCTCCTTTGCAGCTGCGAAAAAACCTCAGACCAATCTCCATGAATTCACTTCTACACATCCATCATTGAGTGTTTTTGGATGTGTTTATATACACATTAAAGTAAACATGTTTCATGCTGGCCGACTTGTCTTCAAAGGTAAGAATTTTTATGAATTTGAATTTTATTTTTGACTTTAAACTTCTTTCCACCTCAATGGTCAACCTTATGTATTTTTAATATTTTTCTTACCACCTTAA
>LPNX011041415.1:43940-58795 GCA_001517045.1 Pseudotsuga menziesii | reverse complement strand
ATTCTCTTTCAATACTTTCAGGATGTCCCGACTGTCTTGTATCCAATCCTTAGCCTTAGGAGCCCTACTGTCTCCAAATGCCAAATCTGCATAGTCCAAAGCCTCATAACCATATAATGCGTTAAAAGGAGTCATTCTGATAGACATGTGATAAGTAGTGTTGTAGCAATACTCTCCTAGGTGTAGCCATTTGATCCAGGTTCGTTGCTGCCCTGCTACGTAGTTCCTGAGATATCCTTCGATCCACTTGTTGACTATTTCTGTTTGCCCGTCACTCTGGGGGTGATAACTCGTACTAGTAGCCAGTTCGGTCCCCACCAATCTGAACAGTTCCTGCCAAAAGGCACCCGTGAACCTGCTATCCCGATCACTGACAATGGTCTTAGGAAACCCGTGTAACCTGAAAACCTCCCTGAAAAATAACTCCGCTACTTGAGCTGCTGAGTAGTCTGATGGTATCGAGAAGAAATGTGCAAATTTGGTCAGTCTGTCAACTACTACATATAAACAATCTCGCCCTTGGACCTTGGGCAAGCCTGTAATGAAGTCCATGGAGATGCTCTCCCACTTCTGTTCTGGAATCGGTAGTGGCTGGAGTAACCCTGCTGGATGGGTGTTCTCAATCTTGTTCTATTGACAGATGCTACATTCCCTGACATGCTGCGTAATCTCCCCCTTGAGGCCCTTCTAAGAGAACCTCTCTCTGATCTGCCTGTAGGTCTTTAAGAAACCTTGATGCCCTGATAAAGGAGAATCGTGGGCTGCCTGAATGATCTTCTTCCTCAATGTGGATTCTGGAACGAGGTATATTCTGTCCTTGTAGTAGATGATGTCATCCACAATCCTGTACCTGTCATCCTGAATTTGCCCATCCAATAATTCGCAAGCGAATTTATTTTTGGAGTACTCCACTAAGAGAAGTGCCCTCCAATCCGTGGATATACTACTAAGATATAATGGGGATGGACGCCTGGGTAATACATCAGCTACTACATTATTCTTACCCTTCACATACTCGATCTCGAAATCATAGGCTTGTACCTTGCTGACCCATTTCTGTTGTCGCTCATTCAGTTCCTTCTGTTCCAAGAAATACTTGAGGCTGTGATGATCGATTTTGATTTTGAACTTACTGTCCACCAGGTACTGTCTGAATTTTGTGAGAGCATGCAAGATGGCTAGCATCTCTTTGTCATATATGGAGTAATGGCGCTCGTAGTTCTTCAGTTTACGGCTCTCAAATGCAATAGGGTGATGATTCTGCATCAATACTGCTCCTAACCCTTCTCCTGAGGCATCACATTCTACTACAAAGGGTTGTGAGAAGTCTGGTAATGCAGGAACTGGGCAAGAACTCATAATAACCTTCATCTCCTCGAAAGTTTTCTGCGCTACGTCTGTCCAAGTGAATGCCCCCTTCTTGGTGAGATCTGTGAGGGGTGCTGTAAACTGGGAGAATCCCTTAACGTACCGTCGGTAATAAGTGCACAGACCTAGGAACCCTCTCAATTCTGTAACTGTTTTTGGCGCGGGCCAATCTCTGATGGCTCGGATTTTCTCCATGTCAACCTGTACTCCTTCTGCATTGATCACATGTCCTAAGTACAGCATTTCCTTCATGCCAAACTCACACTTGGACATTTTCGCGTAAAGCGACTGTTCTTCTAAAATACTCAATGTCTCGTCCAGGTGTTTCAAGTGCTCTTCCCATGTTTTGCTGTAAACCAAGATGTCATCAAAGAATACAAGCAAAAACTGACGTAGCTGTGCCCTAAAGGTGTGGTTCATGCATGACTGGAAGGTAGCTGGAGCATTGGTAAGCCCAAAGGGCATGACCAAAAACTCATAGTGACCATAGTGACAGCGAAAAGCTGTTTTGGGAACGTCCTGGTCTCTTACCCTGATTTGATGGTATCCTGAGCGAAGATCGATCTTGGAGAAGTATTGAGCTCCCCGAAGTTCATCCATGAGTTCGTCAATCCTAGGAATGGGATACCTGTTCTTGATGGTCTTTTTGTTAAGTGCTCGATAATCGATGCACATACGCAGAGTGCCATCCTTCTTCTTAACCAGAACTACTGAAGATGCAAAGGGGCTAGAACTGGGTCGTATATAACCAAGCTCCAGTAATTCTTTGATGGTTTTCTCAATCTCATCTTTGTACCTCTTGGGATGCCTGTAAGGAGTGGTGATGAATGCTTGTGTTCCCTCCTCTAGCTCGATGATGTGTTCAAAGACCCGGTCTGGTGGTCTACCTGATGGAAGGTCCCGAAAAACCTTTTCGTGTTTCTGTAGCAAGGCCTGAATGTCACTGGGGTGTTGTGAGCTGGTCTCTGGGGGTTTCCTGAAGGTGACAAAACATTCTGCAGCCCATTCTATATCATCCTGTCAAAGCATTGCCTCCATTCTCTGTGACGAGGCCGGTTTTGGGGGATAAGTGTTCATGCCCCTCAAAACTACCCGTTTGCCATCTGGCCCCTGAAACTCCATTTCCATTGCCCTGTAGTCTGAAGTGTATTTCCCTATAGAGTAAAGCCACTGAACACCCAATACCACATGAGTATCTACTACATCCACTACATAGAAAATGTCTGTCATCTGATAGTTACCCAAGGCAACATTCAGTTTTGGGATCCAGTAGTTGCACTCCATGCTGGAGTTCCCGGCTGCTGCTACAGTGAATCCCTCGAACTTCTCGGTCTAAATACCTCTCTTGGCTACCCAAGCGGAGTCAATGAAATTGTGGGTGGCTCCCCCATCAATCAGAACTCCTACTCTGTGACCCTGCACTACTCCCCTGACCCTGAGAGTATGGAATCTCGGTACCCCTGACAATGTAGCAATGACTCCCTTCGGTGTATCCCCCTGGTGTGATTCCTCTTCTGTGGCCTCCTACTCATCGTTGTCTTCATCACTGTCTGAATACACCTCAATGTAGTGTGCCTTTGCCTTCCCTGCGCACCTGTGGCCTGGTACCCATGGTTCCTGGCAAGTGAAGCACAGCTTCTTTCTTCTGAAATCTCTCTTGGTGTCCTCATTTAACCAGGTTTTCTTGGGCACATCCTGCTGGAAAGGTTTCCTGTCCTTGTCCCTAACAGGAAAATTGGTTTTCAGAGGGAATTTGTTTTTAGGGACTGAATCCTGAAGATCCCTTGCCCGGCTAATAGCATCCTGTAGAGTGAGGGGTTTGTAGGCTTTCACCCATCCCCGTAGTGGCTCTATGAGGGCCTCAGTGAATAACATAGTCAATCTGCTCTCAGACACATCTGTTACCATCACGGCTAGCCTCTGAAACTCTGAAATGAATGACTCTGCGCTACCAGTCTGCTTGAGTTGAGCCAACTCCCTGAAATGGATCTCTGGGTCTTTCCTGTTGAACCTCTCCATGAGTTTCTGAGTGAACTCATCGTAAGAATGTATGGTGTTGTGACCCAATGTCACCAGTCCGTGGTACCACCATTCGTGTCCGTCCAAGTGAAGTGTAGCCAACTTAATGGCGTCTGTCTCTGTCATGGGGTTGAGTTGAAAATAAGTATCCAACTTTTGGACCCATGTTCTCGCTGATCCTCCGCGAGTCCCATCAAAGTTTGGGATGGTTAACCTACCCAAGGTTTTCTGCAGCTCATAGTTGTGATTGAAACCCTTGTTGAAATTCCTGGGCCTGTTCCTGCTCTTCATGTTGCAGAAGTCTGAGAAAGACATAGCAACATGAAACTCATCCCCTAAGTCCCTGTACTCTTGCAAATAAGCCCCAAAAGGCTCGCTGGGCTCTACCTGCATGACCGGGCCCCCTACTGTATCTGCCAAGAAGTGAGGCATGGTAGGCCTGATAGTAGGTCGGCTGTATATGTGTGGAGTGTTCTGGATGTTGGTGTACGCCATCTTTCCACTGCCGCTAGAAGATTCTCGCTCTACCGGTGAAGGGGGTGTACTGCTGATACCTGGTTCCGGTTTCGCTGACAGTCGGTTGATTGCATTGAGGACTTCTTTTTGTCCTTTGGCTAAGTCTTGCAATGCAGAGACCAAGCTGCGAAACTCCATCCGATCCTCGTCTTCTCCCATTCCTTTTCCCCTATCTGCATGAATACCTGTCTGTTCCATGTCTGAATTGGTATCCTCTAGCTGGATATCTTCAAATTCTTCTGTGTATCTACTCTTCCTCCTCCTATAGGTTACAAAAGGATCTCCTTCTGTATTCATCTACTTTTCATCTCTTAAGCCCACAACTGGCCAAGAAAATAGCTCTGATACCACTGTAGTATCCCAAATCCCGATATTTTCTATTTCTAAACAATTATGCTGATATAACTGGGCATTCAAACTGCCATGCAAAAATCCCTATTTTATAGGAAAAATTAGGGTTAGGGTTTGTGAGATAGAATGCACACTTACCACTGATAACTGGCCGGACTGCTTCAGATAAAGTTTGCAAGTACTGAGAACTGGATCGGAGAGGAACTGATCTCTCCTGCCTCCGGTGAATGCCCCAGCAACAAGACGCCCAATCAGAGAAAAAGGTGACGCCATC
Source organism: Pseudotsuga menziesii (assembly GCA_001517045.1). Classification (NCBI taxonomy): domain Eukaryota; kingdom Viridiplantae; phylum Streptophyta; class Pinopsida; order Pinales; family Pinaceae; genus Pseudotsuga; species Pseudotsuga menziesii. The sequence goes on along the minus strand of LPNX011041415.1, from coordinate 54,267 downwards.
AAGGAAGGAAGTGTCCGATGGATCCGTCGATTTGCAGGGCTGATAGCCTTACTGTCCTGGAGAGATTGGCTGGAGTATGCTGAAGATCTGACACCTCTAAGTAGGAAGGCGTCTAGGTTCAGTGAGGCAGTTGCTCACGCCCCTGAGAATCCGGAAATGCTGATAACGGCTTTGGATGAGCTCAGATGGAGCTGATAATCAAGGAGTGCCGGAGTATGTAGCTGATGATAAGACTGGTGCCTGAGTTTCGGAAGGAAACTGGGATCTGGAGGTCCTACAGCTGATTAGGGCTTTCTGGCGAAAAACCCCCCTTACGGCTGCACCGTGCCCCTGCAACAATCTATACCCTGTGCTATATAACTGATGAATGAATGAAGAACAAGTGGTGAACCAGTATGGCTTACCCGGAATAAGACTAGGACAGATGTTTCACTGCCGAAATCCTGTTCGCTGAAGACTCCGTCTCCAACCCCAACTGCTGTGCTGCTATCCAAGAGCTTCCCAAAATAATCATAAACATAAGTGAGGTCTCCTCTTGCTTTATCCTATATTTATAAAGTTCAACTGCACAAAACCTAATCTTTGACCTAATTAGGTCACTTTATCTTCTAATTTGCCGTTGACTTGCATGCATGCGGATGGAGACCTAAAAAGTGCATGCATCATAAAATAATGCTTCTGATGGCATGCATGAAGGTGGCCTTTGGCCCAGGTGGCCCTTCTTGACCAAGTGAGGATGCCCTAGATCTTCTATAGATGGCATTAGTCCTGATCTGATTCCCTAGCTATCAGTAACTTCTCGAACCCACAGGAATCACATAGGTTAGCGGTTTCGGGCCTCAAGGCCTAAAAGGAAGAGGACATTACAGATCTATCATGTGAGTTGTGTGTTTGTCCACAGATCTATGTGCTCAATTTAATATGGTATCCGAGCCTCGGCAGACAAGGCACTTCTCCTCCTCAGATCTCCTACTGGATCACTTTTTTTTGTAGGTACAACTTCGAAATGAATTCATCAGTTCCTCTTCTAACCCAATCCTCAGACTATTGTGAATGGAAGGTGAAGATGATTATATTTCTGAAAAGACAAGGTCTCCTTTGGGTGTCTTATGGATTCGGTAGAAAGTCTTTTGAGAGTGAAAATGACTGGCTAAATGCAAAGGATGTAGCTTGTGAAATAATGATACTGGCTCTTTCTCCTAGCTTGCCCTACCTCAGTAGATCTACTAAAGATCCAGAGGAACTCTGGACAAGATTGGACAGAACCTTTGAAATGATTTATGAGGATCATAATAGCACTTTGGAGAGCACATACAGCACCATAAGCATTCTTGATCCAAAAATATCAGCTTCCACTCTCTCTGATGAAGTTGTTCAAGATGAAGAAGAAACAAAAGCTTCTACACAGTCAATTCGAATTGAAGACAGTCTCCATGCAGTGACTCCTTCTCCTGATGCTCCGGAAGTTCATGAGATCTCTGATATCTCATCTTCTCATATTGCTGAAACAGAAGAAGACATTCGAATCTCTGATATTGAAGAAAAACTCTGCTGCACTTCCATGCAAACATTCACCGGTGATTTTCCTTTAAATTCTGTGCAAAATTTACTAGTAATTGCTTCCGAAAGTGAAGAGAAATTTGATTTTTCTCCCTCTAATGTTGCTGCTGGTGTGAAAATATGTGATACCTTGGATATTTTGGAAGAAATATCAGATTACCAGAGTGATCCATTCACTCCCCATGATCTATATTTTCCAGCAAATTCCTGCAGGATTACATGCATCAAAATTCAGAATTTTGAAGAAGAAAGCTGTGCATCCACCGTCTCGGTTAACCATTTATTTGAATCTGATATTAACCTTATTGGATCTGATATGATCTTATTTAGATCTGATCTGACATTGCTTGGTTTAATATATCAAATTCATAATCTTTCAGTACCACTTGTAGCTGTTCTCATCAATGGTGTGAAGAAACAAGTACCACAAGTCTCCTACAAAACTGCTGCTAGGGATTTGATTCCATTTCACAGTTTTGGATCTGTTTTAAACCTATTTAGATCGATTTACTTTCTGATCTGATATTATTTGGTTCATATTTTAAAATCCAAAAGCCTTCAGTCATGCTTGTAGCTGCTCTCACCAATTCCGGTGTGAAAAATCAAGTACCGCACTTTCTCTTCAAAACTGCTGATGGGGATTTGGTGTTAGTTTCCTCATATGAGGTCGCTGATATTTTATTATGTGATTCATTATCTATTTCAGAAGCTATATCAGACTATGGAGCTCAAGAATTCGCTCTCAACAGTCCCAGTGCTTCTTTACCATTGATCACATGCTCATCTCCTCACAGAACTAGTAAAGAGGAAGATTTTCTGCATCTGCCTGGAGACCTGCTCCTAACACTTGGGGCTGTTCTTACCACTCATGGTTTGCTGTTCATGGGTGCAACATATCAGTTTCTTGAGTGTTCCTCACTTTCTCTGAATTCTCAAGAACCTTTTCTCACTTTTCAGTTGACTTCAGTTGCTCTACTGTATTATCCCAAATCCCGATATTTTCTATTTCTAAGCAAATATGCTGATACAACTGGGCATGCAAACTGCCATGCAAAAATCCCTATTTTATAGGAAAAATTAGGGTTAGGTTTTGTGAGATAGAATGAACACTTACCACTGATAAGCCGGCTAGACTGCTTCGGAGAAAGTATGCAAGCACCGAGAACTGGATCAGAGATGGGCAGATCTCTTCTGCTTCCGGTGAACCCCCCAGCAGCAAGAACCCCAGTCAGAAAAGGGTGACGCTTTCAGTGAAGGAGGTGTTCGATGAAGCTGTCGATTTGTAGGACTGATAGCCTTCCCGTGCCGGAGAGAATGCCTGGTACATGCGGGATTTCTGAGACCTCTAGGCAGGATAGCGACTTGCTCTGGTGAGACAGCTGCTCACGCCCCTGGGATCCCGAAACGGCTAATAACTACTCCAGATGAGCATGGACGGATCTGATAATCACCGGGCACCGGAGTATGATGTTGATGATGAGAATGGTGCCTGAGTTTCGGAGTAAAGCTGAGATCTGAAGGCCCAGCAACTGATTACGGCTTTCTGGCTGAAAACCCCCTCCTTACGGTTGCACACGTGTCCCTGCAACGATCTATACCATATACTGGATAACCTATGAATGAATGAAGAACAAGTGGTGAACCTGTATGGCTTACCCTGAATAAGACTAGGACAGATGTTTCACTGTCGAAATCCCGTTAGCTGAAGACTCCGTCTCCAACCCCAACTGCTGTGCGGCACGCTGTGCTGCTATCCAAGAGCTCCCAAAATAATCATAATCAAAAGTGAAGTCTCCTTTCGCTTTATCCTCTATTTATAACGTTCAACTGCGCAAACCCTAATCTTTGACCTAATTAGGTCACTTTATCTTCTAATTTGCAGTTGACTTGCATGCATGCGGATGGAGACTTAAAGAGTGCATGCATCATTAAATAATGATTGGATGGCATGCACGAAGGTGGCCTTTGGCCCCAGTGGCCCTTCTTGACCTAATGATGATGCCTTGGATCTTCTATTGATGGCATCAGTCCTTAGTTGATTCCCTAGCTGTCAGTAACCGCTCGAACCCACAGGAATCACATAGGTTAGCGGTTTTGGGCCTCAAGGCGTAATTGGAAGAGGACATTACAGTCCTCCCCGCTTGACATTGCTTGTCCTCAAGCAACTTCAAACTGGGATGCTGCAATACCTGTTCACTTTCCCAGGTGGCATCCTCTGGTGGTAGTTCCTTCCATTGAACCAAGTATTCTCTGATTATCCTGTTCCTGAGCTTCCTCTCTCTAATCTATATGATCCGTTCGGGAATCAGTATCAGCAGTCCTTCATCATCTAAAGGAGGCAATTCGGTGGATGGAGCAATGTGTTGCCCAAGGGTCTTCTTCAGATTAGATACATGGAACACATTGTGAATTTTGCTTTCCTGTGGAAGTTCTAGTTCATATGCCACCTCTCCCACTTTCTTGATTATTTTGTATGGTCCATAGAAGCGGGGTTTTAACTTCTCTGCTCCTTTCTTCTTAAGTGAGGACTGTCTGTAAGGCTGGAGCCTTAAGTATACTAAATCCCCTACCTCAAAGCTCCGCTCAATCCTATGTTTGTCGGCATACAACTTCTGTTGATTCTGGGCTGTTTGTAAATTCTCCTTCAATATTTTCAAAATGTCCTGACTGTCCTGTATCCAATCCTTAGCCTTAGGATCCCTACTATCTCCAAATGCCAAATATGCATAGTCCAAGGCCTCGTAACCATATAATGCCTTAAAAGGAGTCATCCTAATAGACATGTGATAGGTAATATTGTAGCAATACTCCCCTAGGTGTAGGCATTTGATCCAGGTTCGCTGCTGCCCTGCTACATAGTTCCTTAAATATCCTTCGATCCACTTGTTGACTATTTCTGTTTGCTCGTCACTCTGGGGGTGATAACTTGTACTAGTAGTTAGCTCGGTCCCCACCAATCTGAACAGTTCCTGCCAGAAGGCACTCGTGAACCTGCTATCCCGATCACTGACAATGGTCTTAGGTAACCTGTGTAACTTGAAGACCTCCCTGAAGAATAACTCAGCTACTTGAGCTGCCGAGTAGTCCGATGATATTGAGAAGAAATGTGCAAACTTGGTCAGTCTGTCAACTACTACATATAAACAATCTCGCCCTTCGACCTTGGGCAATCCTGAAATAAAGTCCATGGAGATGCTTTCCCACTTCTGTTCTGGAATCGGTAGCGGCTGGAGTAACCCTGCTGGATGGGTGTTCTCAATCTTGTTCTGCTGACAGATGCTACATTCTCGGACATGCTGCATAATTTCCCCCTTGAGGCCCTTCCATGAGAACCTCTCTCTGATCTGCATGTAGGTCTTTAAGAAACCTTGATGCCCTGATAAAGGAGAATCATTGGCTGCCTGAATGATCTTTTTCCTCAATGTGGATTCTGGAACAAGGTATATCCTGTTTTTGTAATAGATGATGTCATCAACAATCCTGTACCTGTCATCCTGAATTCGCCCGTCTAATAATTCGCAAGCGAATTTATTTTTAGAGTATTCTACTAAGAGAAGTGCCCTCCAATCTGTGGATATACTACTGAGAGATAATGGGGCGGGACGCCTGGATAATGCATCAACCACTACATTATTCTTACCTTTTACATACTCGATCTCGAAACCGTAGGCTTGCACTTTGCTGACCCATTTCTGCTGTCGCTCATTCAGTTCCTTCTTCTCCAGGAAATACTTGAGGCTGTTATGATCGGTTTTGATTTTGAACTTACTGCCCACCAGGTACTGTTTGAATTTTGTGAGAGCATGCAGGATGGCTAGCATCTTTTTGTCATATATGGAGTAATGGCGCTCGTAGTTCTTCAGTTTACGGCTCTCAAATGCAATAGGGTGATGATTTTGCATCAACACTGCTCCTAACCCTTCCCCTAAGGCATCACATTCTACTACAAAGGGTTGTGAGAAGTCTGGTAATGCTAGAACTGGACAGGAACTCATAATAACCTTCATCTCCTCAAAAGTTTTCTGTGCTAAGTCTGTCCAAGTGAACACCCCCTTCTTGGTGAGATCTATGAGGGGTGCTGCAAATTGGGAGAATCCCTTAATGTACCGTCGGTAATAAGTGCACAGACCTAGGAACCCTCTCAATTCTGTAACTGTTTTTGGCGCGGGCCAATCTCTGATAGCTCGGATTTTCTCCATGTCAACCTGTACTCCTTCTGCATTGATTACGTGTCCCAAATACAGCATTTCCTTCATGCCAAACTCACACTTGGACATTTTCGCATAAAGTGAATGTTCTTCTAAAATACTCAATACTTCGTCCAGGTGTTTCAAATGCTCTTCCCATGTTTTGCTGTAAATCAGGATGTCATCAAAGAATACGAGCAAAAAATTACGTAGCTGTGCTCTGAAGGTGTAGTTCATGCATGATTGAAAAGTGGCCGGAGCATTGGTAAGTCCAAAGGCCATGACCAAAAATTCATAGTGACTATAGTGACAGCGAAAAGCTGTTTTGGAGATGTCCTGGTCCCTTACCCTGATCTGATGGTACCTCGAGCGAAGATCGATCTTGGAGAAGTATTGAGCTCCCTGAAGCTCATCCATGAGTTCGTCAATCCTGGGGATGGGATACCTTTTCTTAATGGTCTTTTTGTTGAGTGCTCGATAATCGATGCACATTCGCAGTGTGCCATCCTTCTTTTTGACCAGTACTACTGAGGATGCGAAGGGGCTAGAAGTGGGCCGAATATATCCAAGCTCCAGTAATTTTTTGATTGTTTTCTCAATCTCATCCTTGTATCTTTTGGGATGCCTATAAGGAGTGGTGATAACTGCTTGTGTCCCCTCCTCTAGCTTGATGATGTGTTCAAAACCTCGGTTTGGTGGTCTGCCTGATGGAAGGTTCCAAAAAACCTTTTCATGTTTCTGTAGCAAGGCTTGAATGTCACTTGGGTGTTGTGTGCTGGTCTCTGGGGGTTTCTTGAAGGTGACCAAACATTCTATAGCCCATTCTATATCATCCTGTCGGAGTACTGCCTCCATTCCCTGTGATGAGACTGGTTTTGGGGGATAAGTGTTCATGCCCCTCAAAACTACCCGTTTGCCGTCTGGCCCCTGGAACTCCATTTCCATTGCCCTGTAGTCTGTAGTGTATTTCCCTATAGAATAAAGCCACTGAACACCCAATACCACATGAGTATCTGCTACATCCACTACATAAAAAGAGTCTGTCATCTGATAGTTACCTAAGGCAACATTCAATTTTGGGATCCAGTAGTTGCACTCCATGCTGGAGTTCTCGGCTACTGCTACGGTGAATCCTTCGAACTTCTCGGTCTAAATACCTCTCTTGGCTACCCAAGCGGAGTCAATGAAATTTTGGGTGGCTCCCCCATCAATCAATACTCCTACTCTATGACCCTGTACTACTCCCTTGACCCTGAGAGTATGGAATCTTGGTACTCCAAATAATGTAGCAATGACTGCCTCTGGTGTATCACCCTGGTGTGATTCCTCTTCTGTGGCCTCCTGCTCATAGTCGTCCTCATCACTGTCTGAATATACCTCAATGTAGTGAGCCTTCGCCTTCCCTGCACACCTGTGTCCTGGTACCCATGGTTCCTAACAGGTGAAGCATAGCTTCTTCCTTCTCAAGTCTTTCCTAGTGTCCTCGTCTAACCAAGTTTTCTTGGGCACATCCTGCTGGAAAGGTTTCCTGTCCTTGTCCCTAACAGGAAAATCTGTTTTCAGCGGGAATTTGTTTTTGGGGACTGAATCCTGAAGATCTCTTGCTCTGCTAATGGCATCCTGCAGAGTGAGGGGTTTGTAGGCTTTCACCCATCCCCGTAGTGGCTCTGTGAGGGCCTCAATGAATAACATAGTCAATCTGCTCTTTGACACATCTGTTACCATAACGGCTAGCCTCTGAAATTCTGAAATGAAAGCTTCTGCACTACCGGTCTGTTTGAGTTGAGCCAACTCCCTGAAATGCATCTTTGGATCTTTCCTGTCAAACCTCTCTATGAGCTTCTGAGTGAACTCACCGTAGGAATGTATGGTGTTGTGACCCAATGTCACCAATCCGTGGTACCACCACTCGTGAGCTTCTCCGTCTAGGTGAAGTGTTGCCAATTTAATGGCGTCAGTCTCTGTCATGGGGTTGAGTTGGAAATAGGTATCCAACTTTTGAACCCATATCCTCGCTGATCCCCCGCGAGTCCCATCAAAGTTTGGGATGATCAACCTGCCCAAGGTCTTCTGCAACTCATAGTTGTGATTGAAACCCTTGTTGAAATTCCTGGGCCTGTTCCTACTCTTCATGTTGCAGAAATTTGAAAAAGACATGGCAGAATGAAACTCATCCCCTCAGTCTCTATACTCCTGTAGATAAGCCCCGAAAGGCTCGCTAGGTTCTACCTGCATGACCGGGCCCCCTACTGTATCCACTAAGAAGTGAGGCATGGTAGGCCTAATAGGAGGTCTGCTATATATGTGCGGAATATTCTGAATGTTAGTGTACGCTACCTTTCCACTGCTGCTTGTAGATCCCCGATCTACTGGTGAGGGAGGTGTACTATTGATACCTGTTTCTGGTTTTGTTGATAATCTGTTGATTGCATTGAGTACATCTTTTTGTCCTTTGGCTAAGTCTTGCAATGCAGAGACCAAGCTGCGAAACTCCATCCGATCCTCTTCTTCTCCCGTTCCTTTTCCCCTATCTGAATGTATACCTGTTTGTTCCATGTCTGAATTGGTATCTTCTAGTTGGATATCTTCAAATTCTTCTGTGTATCTACTCTTCCTCCTCCTATAGGTTACAAAAGGATCTCCTTCTGTATTCATCTACTTTTCATTTCTTAAGCCCACAGCTGGCCAAGAAAATAGCTCTGATACCACTGTAATATCCCAAATCCCGATATTTTCTATTTCTAAGCAAATATGTTGATACAACTGGGCATGCAAACTGCCATGCAAAAATCCCTATTTTATAGGAAAAATTAGGGTTAGGGTTTGTTAGATAGAATGAAAACTTACCACTGATAAGCCGGCTAGACTGCTTCGGAGAAAGTATGCAAGCACCGAGAACTGGATCGGAGATGGGCAGATGTCTTCTGCTTCCGGTGAACCCCCCAGCAGCAAGAACCCCAGTCAGAAAAGGGTGATGCTTTCAGTGAAGGAGGTGTCCGATGAAGCTGTCGATTTGCAGGACTGGTACCACGGATTGGTGACTGTAATATCCCAAATCCCGATATTTTATATTTCTAAGCAAATATGCTGATACAACTGGGCATGCAAACTGCGATGCAAAAATCCCTATTTTATAGGAAAAATTAGAGTTAGGGTTTGTGAGATAGAATGAACACTTACCACTGATAAGTCGTCTAGACTGCTTCGGAGAAAGTATGCAAGCACCGAGAACTGGATCGAAGATGGGCAGATCTCTTCTGCTTCTGGTGAACCCCCCAACAGCAAGAACCCCAGTCAGAAAAGGGTGACGCTTTCAGTGAAGGAGGTGTCCGATGAAGTTGCCGATTTGCAAAACTGATAGCCTTCCCGTGCCGGAGAGAATGCCTGGTACATGCGGGATTTCTGAGACCTCTAGGCAGGATAGCGACTTGCTCTGGTGAGACAGCTGCTCACGCCCCTGGTATCCCGAAACGGCTGATAACTGCTCCGGATGAGCACGGATGGATCTGATAATCACCGGGTACCGGAGTATGATGCTGATGATGAGAATGGTGCCTGAGTTTCGGAGTAAAGCTGAGATCTGAAGGCCCAGCAACTGATTAGGGCTTTTTGGCTGAAAACCCCCTCCTTACGGTTGCACACGTGTCCCTGCAACGATCTATACCATATACTGGATAACTTATGAATGAATGAAGAACAAGTGGTGAATCTGTATGGCTTACCCTGAATAAGACTAGGACAAATGTTTCACTGCCGAAATCCTGTTAGCTGAAGACTCCGTCTCCAACCCCAACCGCTGTGCGGCACGCTGTGCTGCTATCCAAGAGCTCCCAAAATAATCATAATCAAAAGTGAAGTCTCCTTTCGCTTTATCCTCTATTTATAACGTTCAACTGCGCAAACCCTAATCTTTGACCTAATTAGGTCACTTTATCTTCTAATTTGCCGTTGACTTGCATGCATGCGGATGGAGACTTACAGAGTGCATGCATCATTAAATAATGATTGGATGGCATGCACGAAGGTGGCCTTTGGCCCCGGTGGCACTTCTTGACCTAATGATGATGCCCTAGATCTTCTATGGATGGCATCAGTCCTTAGCTGATTCCCTAGCTGTCAGTAACCGCTCGAACCCACAGGAATCACATAGGTTAGCGGTTTTGGGCCTCAAGGCCTAATTGGAAGAGGACATTACATCTACATGGGTCCAGTCTTCATCTGGCAGTTGTCTATATTTCTGATTTAGTTGAGCATATCATTCTTCTTCCAAAGAGGAAGATTCCTCCAGACATAATGATGGAGAGGTTCACATGCCAGGCCCCAGGATACCTGTGCACAAAAGAACCAGATTGATCCTGATTCTACCTGCTTAATTAGATGGGTGGATTTTTTCCCATGTGGTTTTTTCCCCAGCACCTTGTTTTTGAGCAGTTACTTTACTTTACTTGATGTAATGGGTGACCTATGGTCTTAGTTACCAGGGCCCACAGATTGTCCAAGTTAGCATTCAGGGGGGGTGTTAGGATTATTAATCCTCCCTTGTCCAAATTTGGTCATATGTCTAAATCGGGAGTCATGCT